>KN886594.1:30738-50952 GCA_000934455.1 Apostichopus parvimensis
TACTCAAAAAATTTCTGTACGCTCCGCGCCAACCAATGGTGGCGCTCCGCTTAGATTGTGTCGAAAGCGCCCCTACAGACCATTCTCGCCCCCCTGACCAATACCCCTAGCTCCGCCACTGCTAGTCAGTACATGCTAATTGTAAGCTTCTGGTGACCTCTGATGACCTCGAAGGATGTTTCGGTGCGTTGATATGGTTGTTTAGTTAAATTGCCCCGACGTCTCTGCATCTTTATTGTTAAGACCATATTTTCATAGCATTTTATATAACAAAGATATATAGTTTGAATGCATCTGACAAGCGCATGAATAGTAGCGTAGCCAGAGAGGGCAGGGGGGGGGGGACAAACTACTCCACCCACAGAAAGTTTCGGGGAAGAAACGGGGACTGCAAGAGAAACAGAATAACACAAAGAAACAAAACACAACATCTCCATTTGTATCAATACAGATACTTACGTATACCTATGCCAACACGTATACAATAATGTATTTGTAATTGTTTGGCATGGTTAATATTTCCATCGCCGTAGCCACTGGGAGCACTGGAACACGTGACTCCTTCAATCCCTTTTCCACCAGATTTTCTTCCAAATGGCTAACATGTTATAAAACAAGCACGCAAATGAGTCGTATAGATAAATTTTTATTTAAAATGATGGAAAAGGATAGCACCATTTTGCATCTAAGCCCTGTTAAAGCGACAACATCCCCTCCCCATACGGACGTCAGCAAAAGTTTGTACAGCCCCCCCCCCCCCCATCACTCATAAAATACCGAAGCCTTTATTGTGTCATGAAAAGTCATATCAATATACAACCGTTAAACGTAAATTCCCGGACTCTTATAATGGGGACTACTGGCTTACCTATCCACACTAGAAGGCTAGCTACTCGCCTTCAGAAGAGATATCCTGGTATTTGGAAATGTTTTTTGCTTTTCTTTAACATATTTCAATCATTGATCCACAGAGGGAAATACTATTTCTGCACCTAATTGAATTCCGATCAAATTCCTGGAGCAAGATAGAGTTAAGCCAGTCAAACTAGGATACATGAAATGAAACGAAATCTTGAATTAGGAACAAGAAATTGAGATGGAATTTTCAGCTAGCAAAGTAGAATATTTCTCTCTTTGTCACAATATAACGTTTTCTGTCACCGGAATATACCTTCAAGTATTGTAGACCTGCAATGGAGTAAATTAATTATATGAAGCCCGCATGGATTTGTAGAATCTTACTCTTATATACCAATATTAAGAAGGGCTTTATAGGGGCATATATGTCCAAAGTATAAAAATAAAAATAAAAAAACATTAGTAATTCCTTTTTATGAACTTTGAACATAAGTGACCAAAATTCGAGTTCCTAGCATATTTTTGGACAACTTTGATGACCATTTATACATCCAATATAATAAGTTATGCCGTAGTGGCATTTTGCTTGCCGGTGTCGCTGGATGGATTTAAGGTTTGGTCTTGAGGTTCGGCGACAGCACTAACTGTATTGACATCGATTCTGTTCACCCCGAGGCACCTACCGAAAAACATCCGCTTTAAATAATTCTGAAACTGTTCATATTTGAAAGTATAAATGAACGGAGCCGTACACATGTTACATAATACTAGTACGGTCGCGACATAATGGAATGTCCCTTCAAAGTCGTAAGGACGCCCGCAGTTATACAAGATGTATCCGAACTCTGTAGGTGTCCAGCATATCACGTAAGATATGAAGACAAGACATAAAGTAATGGTCACGTTTCTTTTCGCTCTCTGAAAAACACTCCCGGATTTCCCTTGACCGCGTTTCTTCAACATTAGGATAATGTTGACGTAAGAAAACGTCATAACAATAAGTGGTATGAGGTACTCCATCAGAAAGACGAATACACCCATGCACGCTTGTAAGGTCCTGTTAGTCCACAATGGAAAACAAGATTTGGATGAAAACTCAAAAAAGAAGACGAATATCCAATAGGATTGGTAAACTAGTCCAAAAAGCCAAATTCCTGCGATACCGATTTTTGCTCCGCGAATAGTAAAGTAGTTCCTGTGTTTAACGGGGTGACAAGTTGCAAAGTATCTCTCCAGCGAGACCATCACAAGATTTTGTGTCGATGCGATGTAGAACGCCCAAAGAAGATATTCTGAATCCCAAAGACGGCAAAAAACTTCTGCAAGAGTTTCATTGGTTGTCAACTTATAAAGAGAGGGTCCAAATCGATCCAAAAGAAAAATGATTGAGACAACAAAATCCATAATTGCTTGATTCAAAATCAATAAATTAGTTATTGATCGGAATACCTTTCGGTTAGCGAGAAAGACAATGATTACGACCCCATTACCCAGAATTCCAAGGAACCCGATAATAAAGTATAATACCGGAAGTAGAACATCGGTTACCGATGTATTAGTGGGTATTCCTTCTGTTGTGTATACACTTCCGGTTGTGACAAATCCTGTAGGATCCATTGCACTTTTTAGTTCCATAATCCAAGTTGTTTTGTCTCCGTTTCTATTAATTTTTTGTAAGTATGGAATAATCACTTTTGTAAAAACTTTTTAAGTAAAAGCCGATACTAACTGAAGTAAAGTATAGTACTCTTGTAAAGTAGTTGTTTGTTTGTTTGTTTGTTTTTGAGAGTCAAAAGTAAGAAAATATGCAAACGGTAGCCTCTCTTCAAGTTCAAACGATTCCAAACTGACTTGGTTATCTTAGACTGCTTTTATCCCAAATGAAAGGAAAGAGAGAGAGCATGACGAAACTTAACTCTCATGGTCAACGGATACGGACAACCCTGCAGGCAACGCAGTCTAATCTAAGGAGGCGCTCTTGATATTTAATTCCCTCTTCAGGGGACAACGTAACCCTCTCTTGTCTTTTCTGACGCTTGTTATCTGTAACAAAAGAAGAGAAAGTTATTAGTTACATGATTTCCTGAATATTGGAATAAAAAATTGAAACAGTAAAATATGAATGTCAGACACATCATTAAAGGAACACTATGTATTAGTGTGTTAGTGCTACCAGTGGCGTAGCCAGGGGGGTCAGGGGGGCACGTTCCACGAACGCCGGGTTTGGAGGGCGCTGAAATGGGAGAATGAGAGTAAAAAAATAAGCAATTTTTAGAAAAACATGACGAAATTGATGTATGCCGTCAGGAATTTATTTCACAATATTATAATTATAATTGGGGGGGGGGGTGCGCAATTTTCTACACTTGCACCCGGGCGCCCAAACCTCTAGCTACGCCACTGATTGCTACACTGTGGAGTTGATCAGTTCGAGTTATAAGTAACAAGAGAAAAACAATCTCTTGATAATTAATACTTTGCAAAATGTGAATACAATAAGCAAAGCAGGTCTATATATTCTAGAATTTGTGGCTAAAGTTAACCTATACTCATTCCAAATCATACTTGGCGGAGAATTACTTGTGACCATGCATGTCTCTCCTGCGAAAGTAAACTTGCTATCACAAGTTTGTCAAATCCTGCCAAGTTCTTGCTACCCTCGGTTTATTGTCTTCACGTGTAAGACGTCTACGACCTGAGAAGTGCAATAGTATATTTAAATTTGTCGAGGGACCTCTTGATATTAGGATAAGCAATGATTAAGTCACCATCATGTTTCTGATTCTGGTTTTTGAGATTTTTGTTTTGATGAAACCACTCTTTCTATTTCTTCTGGAAAGCTGCTTTAATTTTCAATTATGAAAATAAATCATTTATACTTCTTGTCGGTTAAGTTGTCCAATCTGAATTCATTAATAATAGGAAATTTTTCCACCTGCAAGATAATTTACTCATTTGAATATCAAACCTCTGGCAATATACAATAATATATAAAGTAATACTATACAACACTATGAAATAATTCCTACTGGTCATTTTAATCGAGAGAGAAGAAAAAAAAATCCCGTCAACATTTGACCGGCAGTGGCGAACGATGGTTACGAGACTAGAGTTTCAGAAACTCCTTAGGCTCAGCTCACAGTGATCAAATGCGTTGTGAATTTTATCTTGTCATTTTATATATCCATTACTTGATATAAATATTCATTAGTTCTTTTTCTTCAGAATGAATGAATTTATAAACAAAATTGAAATGAGACAAGGAGAAGGCACCGAACCAAACACGTAGGCACGTGACCTATTTCATGCTCGACATTATCCTAAAAGTTATGATTGGCAGATTGGTGTTCAACAACAAAAAACAAATGTTTTCCAGATTTCCCCGAATACGTGTTGGTGGGAATTGAGAGAGCGAGAGAGAGTGAGAGAGAGAGTGGGAGAGAGTGGGAGAGTAGCGATTACCGTGTGCCCTTTGAAATGAAAGATAGCGACGTCATTTCATTGTATGTTAGTAATGGAGTCCTATACACTTTATTTAACCTGCATAAAGTTACCATTGACAATTGTGTCATCGTTTTACAAACCAGTTGAAGCAAATGTTAGGAGGAGATTGAGGGTGAAAGAAGGTAGGTGATTGTACATAGATCATCTGCATTACTAAATTTGGTCGGGTGGGTTGAGGTGGGGGTAGGTGTGGGGTGGGGCTGGGGAGGGTTGACAACCTTACCCACTTAAGGAGATTCCTTTTTTTCATGTTCGATCTGGGCAATTAAGGTTCAACGTCTCCGATAATTTATCGTATGCTTCGTCCTTATGATAACCATTTATTTCTCAAGTTTGACGACTATAGCCCTTTAGGATGAAAGGTATTTCGAGAACAATTGTTCAGCAATCCTTATTCTTTCTCTAAATTTATACTTAGGTTATGAAACATACATCCTTGCAAATCAACAAAGAATACTGCCCCCCCCCCCCCGCGCAACACACATTGTGAAACAATCTTGATCTTTTTACTGAATAACACTAAGGTTCAAAGGTTACATACGGTTATGTTTTTCCTTAGTAGACAAGTTCAAAGTACTGAAGAAATATAATTAAAGTAGCGAAGAATTTTCCCAGTAAAGGCACGTCTGATTTGCACTTCGTACATATATATGTTACTCATCCAAACGAAAATGGTGTCTTTTGGCTATGATATATAAGATCTTTAAATACACGCTGTTATATTACATCTGACCTTTTGCAAAGAGTTCACTAATTTCACGAGGATAGTAGTGATCTAAAACGGATGACGTTATTTTCCAAGATTCTTTAAAGTCAAATTCTGCTTTTCAACCTTCATTTTCTCCGAGATTATTGCTATTTTATGTGTTGTATCACATGCATGCTCTCGCTACTTACAGTAGATCGATGAAACAGAAAATCTTGCAGGTGTCTTTAGTCAAGGCATGGAATTAATTTAATTAATTCATGAAGAAACCCCTAAGGAGTTGATGCACCAATTATCCATATCATGAAGGGGAGAACAGACAGATGTTTTATAAAAGCGTGTGGGTAAAAATATATTCTTAGGTTTCTACAAGTTTTTCTCTGGAGACAGAACCAGTTTCAATTAACAGCTTTGATTTCGAGAATAATTTTACAAAACAATGTTACTTAATTTATCCTGAAATAATATCCCGGATACAGATAATTATTTTTTAAGTCATCTGAAATGATTAAAACTGAATTAGAAAACTTAGCAAATATGATGGAGGTTTTGTGATGAACAGCTCACTCAAATGCTTGTCACAGCAAATCCTGCTACGTTTGGGAGATATTTGGGTTTAGAAGCGTGAGGGCTGCTATAGTTTGGTTATAAGATGTGATAACGAAGCGCCACGAGGTGGTGAAAAAACTCTTCCTTTCAATTTGAATTTTTTTCTATATTAATTATTGTCAAGATTGAAATCAATGTCAGTCTTTAGGCATACTACGAACTTCAATATTTTAGATTCAATAATTTCGAAATCTATATTACGGAAAAAAGAGTATTGTAATGAAATATAAATGGATTCAAAATTATGCGCATATGTGTCTCGATGCTATATATAGTCTTGTTCGAGTCTTTGGCCATGATTGTGACGAAATGCTCAAACTGCAACCTTTGCAGTGTACACAACTATCAGCAAAAGTAAACAAATGCCGCTTATGTATAGACAGATATTCTTCGGCTTGTTAAAAATGAAATATTATTATTTAATTCGGAAGGGTTGATGCCCATTTGTAACCATGAACAATGCAAGCGCTATCTCGATAGATTTAAATAAGAAAACAAAAATATCTATGCCTTCCATTCGACCTTTGGTAAAGAGGACGGAGGTTATATCCTGCGGAGAGCACACCACAGAGAATGCAGCGACAAGATCAACCATGTCTGCTGAAGGGGGGAAATGAACACACCAAAGAGACTGGACGTAAAGATCAACCCAATATGATGAAGCGAAAAATTAGGGCAAGCTGAAGATAAGCGAGTCCCCTGCGAGGTATGAATATATGTTTCATCATTATAATACATAACGAGTGAAAGCGTTCAGCAAGTTATTATTTTTTCCAAATTTGTTAAGAAAAAAAATCTAATTTTTAGAATTGGAAAGCAAATTATGTAAAGAAGAAAGGGGCAACCAATGAGTAAATACACATATATAAATAATTGACGTGAAGATGTGTCATAATTGTGCATTCACCGTATTTTCTATTTTTGAAAGAACCCCCCCCCCCCCACCCCCAAATGTAAATACTCTAGGGATGAAAACGCAATTGCATAAGTCTGTGAAAGCAATTTAGTTCTGAAATCAATTTTAAGTTTAATTCGGAATGTTCGATAAATGCCCTCCTTTGTTGAGTTCTTTTTTACTTCCTACTGGAGGCAATTATCTTAAACAATTCCCCTTTCGGACTTACCATGCATCATCTAATTTCCTCTCAATCACTCTAGGGATATGAGTTGGTGGGGTATGAAGCTTAAAGAGAAAACTAAAGTCACACGTGAAAATTAACAATATCATCGAAAAGGCCATGAGGTTAAACAGATTTGAGAAAATACAGACATGGATTTATGACAGCAAAGTGTGCAGCTAAGAGTATTTTTAGTAAAGATTTTTTTTAACCAAATTTCTTAATTTTCCTTACTCTGTATACGTTTTAACTATTTTATTAAGCATTATTAATGTATTTATGACTTCTTAAATTTTCATACATTTTATATTATTATATGTCTTTTTAGAGGGCCTCGTGGAAGATTAGCTATTGCTAAACGAGCTACCCTCTTAAAATAAAGTTTAAATAAAAATAAATGAAAAAATATGTTCTTGAAATATGTATAACGTTTATGTAGTGTATCGCACGGATTACGTAGTGCATATGTAGGCTGCATCGGGATGACGTCAGCATCATAGCGAAAGGAAGAATTTGCTTTTAGACATTTCTGTGGTTACTGAATAAGCTAATGAAGCAGAAAGCATTGCAGTCATCTGTTGACACAATGTTAATCATGCTATAAAATGGATAAAGATTATCTTCCATGTTCATACATTGAGGCAGCTCAAATCAGACTATTCAATGTGTTACTCTTTCGAAGGCATTAAAGAGATGCAGTAATTATAACATTGGAGACTATGTTTGTGTATTTCTAACATATTTTTCTTTGAGGGATGGGGGGGGGGGGCAGTACAAAACAGGCTTCATGATAACGGTGGTAGGTAGCCTCATGGTATGACGTCATGTGTGGAGTAATACTAGTCTCGACCTGCACATCTGGTGAAAAGCCGAATGGCTTTCATCTGAGGATACTACACAACTTTAGCTCATTTTTTTCAAATGTCTTTTCTTTTATTTAGAAGACAGATGAGAATATCATGGTTTTTGTTCCTAGATGTTAAATCCACCTTATACTGGAACCTGTCAAGAATCAAATACAGTATGTCATATTATATGATTTGTCATATTATATGATTTGATTGTATATAATATTTTCTTAGAACAGTTGATTAAGTGTGTATATGGGCCGTTAACGTTGAGTAAATCTACAGTACAATGTCCTATGAACTATTTCCTTAAAACAGTTGATTGTTTGTGCCATTCTCCAATAATATGGGACGTTAACGTTGAGTAAGTCTAGAATAAGTCTAGAGTGCAATGGCATATGAACTATAATCATATTTAACAAAACATTTGGCGTTCAATGAACACGTCGATATCGCATCCGACTTTTTATCTGGAAATTACATGTAATGTACGTCATAAATGGTTAACAGCAATTTTAATGCATTTTTTTTGCGAAATCATTTTATGTCAAAATTTTACGCGCTGGAAAAAAAACCCGCCCTAGACTGGTGTTTAAGTTTGATCTCGGTGGGGGTTTGCTAAACTTGCCCGGAAATTTGCAATTTCCGGCCTTTAGGAATCTGTCACTCTATACTTAATGTAGGTCTGTATGAGATATAATTCCATCATTATCATAATACTAAAAGGTTTTTTTCCGTGTGTCTTAACGAGTAGTTGGGAAGTAAATATTATTCTTTTTAAACTCACTGATCATAGAACGAGCTTGACAATCCCTTTTCAGCCGAATTGTTAGTAAAACATATTATCAAAAGAGCCCCTTGCATGGAAAGAGGACCAGTGTAAATTTACAGTCTTCGTGGAAATTAGCGCATCTGGATGGAGGCCGATGAAAATCCCAAATCTTTTTGTTTCCATGTAACTTCAACAAAGGACACACTTATACATTAATTAGTAAATGCTGCTTCCCCTGTGGCGTTTAAAAGCTGCTGGTTAGTTTTACGTGATTGCCCAAAAAGGTTGTGGTCAAAGCGAGAATTGAGGGTAAACCAAGATATAAAATACATCGTTCTTGAGATAAATATGTTGAGTTCAAGAGAAGTCGAATAATACAAAGGTAACGAATTCAAGTCAACATACATAGATAAACACGGAAACTGAATGTCACAATATGTTTATTAGAAAATGTATTAGAAAAATAAACATATATAAGGTTAATACAATAGCCTATAGTATTTGAGTATGTATGAGAAATGCCAAGACTTTACAGCAGGGTTTCCCTAACTTTATCCCCCCCCCCCCCAACTTTTCGAGACACGATCTGAGTCATTATTATACTATGATACGCATAACAGCCTGTGTCTAACTCAGTTATTTATCACTTGTACGGTACGGTACTACTATGGCAACATATGCGTATGGAACGCGAAAAGAGTTTGTCGATAGGTACGTTTTTGTACATATCTAAATTATATCATACATCAGATTTTAGTTCAACAAAAAGTACTCTACTTTTGACTTTCAGAAACGTCTCACGATCCCCCTGGGATGGACTCACGCACTCCCTGGAGGTTCATGCACCCCAGTTAGGGAACCCCTGTCTTACATGTTTACCCTTCCTATTCCTGCAAAAGCCCAACACTATCTAATGTTTACCGCTAGTCAGTATTCTTGTAGAACTGACCTCATTCGATATACCGGTACAAACAGCCTTCTTTTTCAACATAAGAGTGTCTGAGCGTCTAGAGCAAAAATTAGGTATTCATAAGTTTCTTGCCAAGGGTTAGTTCCGCCGTTAGGCGAGAATGAGAAAGCTATGTGGAGATAGAAGAATGACGTGCTATAAGTGAATCATGAGCTTCGTGTTCGTTCACCGTCACGAGCTAGTACGTATGACTGCAAAGTATAAGAACTATGTGAAACGAAATGATTTTATATAATTTACTCAAATTTGCGTTTCAGTACAGCTGAACAAGGTACGTGGAGGGAGGTGAACAAGGCGCAGTGGGGAGTTAAGGAAGGAGAGGCGCCTTTCTTCGTTATAAAGCAGGAAATTGTCTTGGTGAATTAACATATCAGAACACTAATAACTTTTCTGAAAATACTTAATCACAACGTGGCACTCCTCTCTATACCCGTCCTCCATTGCCCGCTCCACCCTAACCCCCTCTATCCAACCCGCCCACCATCAGCACAGCTACTCGTGTTTTTAGTTCCGTCAATAACAGGTCGCAGATGTCTACAACAACTCTACTCTCCCCCACGCCATCAAAACTCCAAACCCAGCACAGTCGCCTGCGTTCTCGCCTTTTGTCAATAATTACGGTGGCTTAATAGGGCCATAGGGGGGAAAACTGTCCCCAAATCACCAAATTTAGACTCTATCTCAATGTTTTTTCATTCCTATATGTCCCTATTAAGCCACCGTTAATAATAGATGGCAAATGTCAACAACGTTATAGTTACTGTCTTCTTTGTCGTACATAGACGAGAGAAGCAACACGTCAATACATTACAGAGCCTTCCGAAGCATATACGCACTGCATTGCAGATGACTATCAACCAAGTGTCGAATTATTCAAGCAGTTAACTATACTTTAGCTACCAAGTGTCAATGTGTATTATCATGTATACGTACAACGTGGTAGCCGTACTGACACATGGTACCTCATACAACCAATAATCTCTTCATGATTTTTATCATGTCAATATATGCCCTATTAGCGTTCCATATTCAACAGGGTAAGATACTACCAGCGTGATGCTATCTTATCAACTCCCATGGCAGTTTCAACTGTCGGCTGAGTCAAACAAAGCAAACTGACAGGCAGTGAAACAAATACTTGTTTTGCGTGGTTTAGCATATTATTAAAGAATATTTACAGGACAAATATATCCGTGACAAAGTCCGGTCTTTTTGCCCGTTTATTGATCGTTGCGCACGACTTGGGAATTCCTCTATACGTCATCAAATAACGAGCAAACAAAAATTGAAGAGAATATATATATATATATATATATAGAGAGAGAGAGAGAGAGAGAGAGAGAGACAGACAATTTCACACTTCGAGCTATTTACAAGACGGCGGCAAGAAACCCTGATCTCATTCACTTATGTTTTCACTTTAGATGAATAAATTAAAGAATGAATTCGGGTACAAAATTTGATATGTTGTAGCCCGTCAATTATAACTCCTATTGGTCCCAGTTATATTTTAATACCAGTTTTCAGTTTTTTTTTTTAGAAATGACAGTTTTAACATCTGAGAGCCATTAATTAAAGTGGGTTGGTTACTTAGTCTAACACACTAACATGTTAGGTCTATTCATAAGATGCAACTTACACAAAATTCAATAGGAGACGTAATACTTTTATGCAATAAACTAACATGTTTTCCTTTCAATCCATAAACGATGGATTCACATTAGCATCGAGGCCAGAATTGAGCTGCTGAGGTCATTATCAGTTTAGCCTTTAGTATTTACAGATCCAGAATATTTTCTTTAGCTGACTTTGTATCTTCAAAACCTGGAAAGCTAAAAAAACAGCACTGAAATAATTGTCATTGGACTATCACATAAGAAACTCAAAATTTTTCCTTACGTCACTACTCTTCAAGGTATCATTTCTAAATAATTTAAAATAATTGTTTTAATATATGAAAAACATTTCAGCTTAAAAGGTCATTCAAGCAAAAATGATTTACCAAAACCATATAGCCTTGCGGCTGTCATCATCCCCACAAAACTGAAGATAAATTTAAATTTAAATTCCATATTAAAATGTAAACGCTTTATCAGCCCTGCACAATTACATTTCTAAACACGTCGCTTTTTCGGAAACAAAATGTCATAGAATTATCGACGAAAGGGACATAATTTGATAAAACAAAAAGAGGTGAATAAAGATCGATATCTTATGAAGACAATCAACCATACAAGGCTAATCAACTAATTGAGAATTCCTTTTGTTTTAACCTTTTTTCATCTTTGTTTGTAAAGCTATTTAAATCGTTTACGTTCAGGGGCCAACGTTTTCCAACCTACATTACGCACTGATATCGTTACGCGTGCATATATGGAAGCATATATATTCCGCAGCACGGTTGGGTATAACATCCCAGATATGTACGACGGTATATCGTTAGGTCAAGTTTGCATGTGCTATTGCTGTACAATGTACCTTGGTTTTTACTTGAGATAACTTTATAATCTAAAATATCAAGAATTGCAATTTCAATAATGCAGATACGCAATGACATGTGCAGATATGTAGTAAATTATCGCAGACATGTAAACCCAAATAACAATAAAGAGTTCTTCATGGTTTGTGCAGCTATGTAGTAATATTACTGCAGAAATGTAAACCCAAATAAGAATAAAGAGTTCTTCATGAATTGTGCAGATATGTAGTAAATTATAGCAGAAAGATATGTAGTTGATTATTGCAGACATGTTAACCCAAATAACAATTAAGAGTTCTTCATGAATTGTGCAGATTTGTAGTAAATTATTGCAGACAGATATATAGTAAATTATTGCAGACATGTAAACCCAAATAACAATAAAGAATTCTTCATGGTTTGTGCAGATATGTAGTACATGATTGCAGACATGTAAACCCAAATAACAATAAAAAGTTCTTCATGATTTGTATTTCTAGAAAGGTCTCAATAAATTCTGCAAACCTCAAGAAAAGTATGTAAACTTCAAAAGTAATGCCAACACGTTGCATATATACCACTAGGCTAATATTTACAGTAGGGAACCTCGTTTGCATAATAAATTTCTAGTTTGTCTGACATTGTTTTACTCATTATCTATACGTAAGCCAGCTTATAACACACTTTTCAACGAGACGAAATTCTTCGTATTATGTCGTTTGTATGCATATACAGAACTTGACATGGTCTACTTTAGGTGCATACTACAGATGCTAGGAAGAGGGGGGAGGGGGAGACGGAGGGACAAGACGGAGGGGCAAGGCGGAGGGGTGCATGTGGAATATACGACATTGATGTTATTTAAGTATCGTTGTACATCTGTTGGGTTTCTCTTTTGAATAAATGTTTTGAAACAATAAAGATAATAAAGGTTTAACTTGATTGCGTGCCTAATGGTGCAAGGGAAGCAGAAATAATTGATTCTCTGAAAACTAAAACGAGAATATACTTTGTCGTGCAGTCTGGTTAGGATTTGAACTATGCAAATTTATTCCGAAAGTTAGGTTCTAGACAAGATTGAATCTTGAGCGAGGCACTTTACAACACCTGGGTGACATTTGAGAACCGAGAAAAGCAGAAGCAGAAAAAACTGAATGGCAAATGGAGCTAGTTGTATAAGTTGCGATGTTATATTCTTTGCATCATTGAGGGTATACACTTCGAAACAAAATGTAATGTGCATTCGCTGTATGCGTCCAAGTCGGATAAGAGAGGGGGATCAAAGGGGGGGGGGGGGGCAAACCCAAGGCAAGAGGCCAATTTGGGGGCCCGGTAGACTATGAATACATGGTATAGAATAGTGTATACTTAGTTTAATAAAATAGTTTAGGAAAATCTGAATTGTGCAAAAATGGGACACGGTGAAAAAATGGCCCCCTGTGGCGCTCGGCGCCTCTGTTTGTGTGCTACAACAAATAGCACCACTAACTTAACTGGTTCTCGGCGCCTCTGTTTGTGTGTTACTACTACATAACATAACTAACTGTGAATGACATCAGCAAGTGGTTAGTCTGGTAACTTAGTAACTGCCGTCATTGGGAACCGGGGAAAATATTAAGATCTCCCTTCGCACGAAACAATCCACTAGTTACGGAAGTGGAAAATATGAAATCTGATTGAAGACTGGATGCTGTGTTAAACGCTAAACGCTGTGTTTAATTACGAAGTTAACTTTCACATGAAACACTGAGCATATATTACTTTGAGACTTATTGTAGTGAAAAAAGGGGGCTGGGGAGGGGAAGGGCGGGGAGGGGATCTGTTGACCTATTGATGGTACGACATAGGGGCCAGTATGGCTAATGTCTTGATAAATAATATAGCTTTGGACATATGCAAACATTGGTGTGTTATAACATGTGACAATTCAAGAAACATTTCAAAACATTTCGCAGTGATTGGCTTTCATACATTTTGTGCTCTGTTGTTTATGATGAACTAGAAAGAACACTTTAATATTAGTTTATTAGAAATATTACAAAACAGTGGATAAACATTAATATTTAGACCTGGAATAATGTGCAGACGTCATCATTCATTGAAGCTTAAAATATACATTTAGCATAATCAAAAAGTGAATAGTTTGCAATAGAAAGAAAGAAATAATGAAGACACATTACTAGCGGTACGTATAATTATCTTCTTTTTGTAATATACATCACCGTTAAAGAACAGCTCGGAAGTGTTCAATATGCGACCAGCGGGCCAATCCGGTCCCATGAGAAACTTCTCAAGCTAATACGATACGTTTAACTCCACCAGGAAGATTTTAATTTCTCTCTTAATAACTCTCTACTCGTAGGAATTTAATTGATTAAAGCCGTAATATCCCATGACACTAAATTCCACTTTATGTCACTCTTGGAAGGCTAAGTACTGTATGTTAATGCAAGGAATAACTCTCTGCTTAATGCTAGAAGTCAAGGTCGATGGTTTCTTTGAAGGAGGTATTTGATTTCAATTGTGTTGTATGAGAAAATGAAACATCACACCACATCCAAGGATGCCAAAGTTAAGTCCATCAAATCAGCTATCAGTTTTCAATAAAGCATAGAAACAATGAGTACTAACGATCGAACTCTTCAAGGCTATCCAGAAAGATCAAATTTTACAAATGCAAAAAAAAAAAAAAAAAAATGCCTGGTTTAATCGTGATTTGAATAATGACCATAAACGGGTCGTTATTCTTTAAGCTGATTCGTACCATGGAGGTAAATACAGATTTTACCTCCATGTTCGTACTTACGACATGAGACGTTTGTTTATTACGTAATTGTTTTGCCAGATACAATTATGCATGCATGGGAGGAGATGGGAGGAGATGGACGGGATGGAGATGGACGGGATGGAGGGGTTGGAGGGGTTGGAGGGGATGGAGTGAATGTACCTGACACCGCAGAACGCAACAGATGATGCCCAGTCTGTATTTTGGTAACTTAACTAGCACTTATACGGTAAGAAGACGGAAAATGGAAATGTCACAATACGGATATAGGTAACGATGTGAAATGTCAATATATTGAAATGCAAGTATATGGAAATGTAACGAGATGAAAAATGTAATTAAATATGATGATTTATCTGTAATAAATGTTACTATATAGACGTGTTAATATATAGAATGTAACTAAATGTAACAAGATGAAAGATATTAGGCCTACTATATATACGGAAATGCAGCAATATTGAGATGTATAACTATACATCAATCCGTTATTGTATGGATATTCAACAACATGAAATGTGACTTAATGTAAGAAGATGAAAAATGTAACTATATACGGAAATGCAGTTAAATTGTGATGTAACTACATTGACATGTTACTGTATGGATATTTAACAACATAAAATGTAACTGGATGAAATATATTACTATATATGGAGATTTATCTACAATGAAATGTTACTAAATGGACGTGTTACTATATTGAAAGATTAATATATGGATATTTACCTACATGAAATAGGTTACTAAATATGAATGTAACCGTATGAAATGTTACTATATGGGAAATTCATGGAACTGTTATTACATGGAAATGAAATATCTTAGCGATGCCACATTACATGAAAATTTCACTATATTTGGGATCTCTTCCGATTCTCAACATTGACTCCACCAGACGCTTTCCCGTATCAGTATATTCACATGCGGAACACGCGAATTGGTGAAGTTGTTTTTCCTTTTAAATTGTTAACTTAATTATTTGTAATGATAATTGACTAGTCATACTAATGAAGTTAATGGATTATTAAGTATAGCAGCTCCAATCAATTTATCGAATTCACATCCAGTGTGCCTGAAGCGAATTGTATTTACTAATGGCACTTTCCCGGGAAGCATTCACAAGACGTTCAAACACAACACTTATCCTTTAAGACGCCAAAGACTTAGTATAAAAGACAAGCACATCTTGCAGAGAGAGAACGTAGGACAACCGTTTATTAAACGCAACAAAACGTCGCTCAGATTAAGGAGTAAAATGTACACTTTGAATTAGAGAAAGTTTAGCAGGATTTTAAAGGTACTTAATGACAATAACTGAAAGGCTGTTAATCCATGCACTTGCAACTTAGGATTTATCTTTATAAAGTAAATATAGCGCGTATATGTAAGCGTCAGTGGAATATCACTCTGATGGCTTTTTCAAACAGTCCAATCATTTTGAACAATATTTTGCAATAGTTTGATCTATCGATATTTATATTATCATTCATAGTAGGATTATAATGTATGTATTTATGTATATGTATTTTAGATCCTCCTGCAAGCAGGAACTCGCGAAGAAGACTCATTTGGCTTATCAAAGCCGCAAGCTGACCGAAGTCAGTCTCTTAGGTTCATATTTAACGTCCATGATTATTAATTGTCAATTGTCAACAACTCTGTAACTGGACGACAAACATTAATCTTGGAGTGACTCGAACTTATGATTGAAAGGCACCGGCGTTAACCACTGAGCTAACACTCCTTGATCGATCGATATAATATCTTGCAGATGCTTTTCTTTTCTATAAGAATTGTTGTTTTCTGGTCAGATATACAACAAGCGATAAATAAGTAAGTAACAGCTGCAAGCGATTGAGTTCGCGTTTTGCCAAAAATTTTCGGTCGACGGTACTATAAACTAGAACAGCTAGGCGGCAGAATCTCAACTACTGATGTGCTGGTATTATTGATACACAGTGTATCAGTTACGACAGGTATTGTCACGTACTGTTTACGGTGCAAGTTATTTTAAGGCATGTTCGTTACATATTCGTTAACATACATTTTCATGCACAGAGCGTAAGTTACAACAGCGAATACAAAATACCTCAGAATGACGGAAGGACAGTTAAAGTTAATTCCAACAAATAAAACTCATTTTAAAAGAGCACTTCATGCCGACTGCCAGAAGAACTTTTAAACTTGCTATAATCATTATTGTATTATAAATCAATGTGGGGAGGGATGCCTCTTTCAAGCAACAATTTTCTTTTCAAGAAATGTAATCCAAACTGTTTGGGCCTTTACAGCTTCATGGTCAAATCATGGGAGTATGACCTCCAAGGTCAAATGTAGCTTCATAGTCAAATCATGGGAGTATGACCTCAATGGTCAAATGTAGCTTCATGGCCAAATCATGGGAGTATGACCTCAATTGTCAAATGTAGCTTCATGGTCAAGTCATGGGAGTATGACCTCCATGGTCAAATGTAACTTCATGGTCAAATCATGGGAGTATGACCTCAATGTTCAAATGTAGCTTCATGGTCAAATCATGGGAGTATGACCTCAATGGTCAAATGTAGCTTCATGGTCAAATCCTGGGAGTATGACCTCCATGGTCAAATGTAGGCTTTCCTGCGAAGTATGGAATCTGTCAGGCACTTCGGTCTAGCAGTATCAATGTAATATTAGCACACTCTGTTTCATAATTATTCAGTCTAATGTGTAGGTATATAGCAAGCTCATGCAGCTGTAATTGATACTACTTTGTATGCAAGACATCCGTTGTTAACCTCTTCACTAGCTATGTTTGACATCATATTAGAAGCTCAGCAAACATGTAAGGTGGTTGGTGTAAGAACGTGATTGGCATTGAGATTCAGCCTTGTATGAAAAATGGGTGTTTCATGCAATTAAATAAAGAAAATTATGTTATCTTTGATATTGTAATCACAGTACAAAGAAAAAGGCGGCACTTGCTGAAAATTGGAAGCTTTCTTTTTCATAAAAACCCAGTTTGTAAGCAACTTGTTGCGTTTCTGTTTCTGTGCCATATAAGCGTTTGATGTTTATTGTATTTGAAGCCGTAACATCTTGAGGAAGTAGGTTGCTAACTTTGAAACTAAGATCAGCGCCCAGCCTAAGCCTATATATCACGTTCTTAGTCAGACTTCTAGCACGAGTATAATAGCATGGGTACTAGTAATAGTGTAATTACCCCATGTTATGAGTACGAGATTAAAGGCATTGAAGACTCGCCCCAAACCGCGTGACGCCCTCTGAAAAAGTTAACTTTTCGTTGCTTGCAAGTGAAGTTTTTTCTTGTCGCTACAAAATGCAGACAATAATGAAACGGGATACCTTGTTATCTTTAGCTGGACCTGAGATGTCCATCGCTGCAATGTAAACTGTGTTGTGGGTATTGACTGTAGCTGCATGTATTGTCTGTACACTAGTGTCTAATTACCGATGGTATGCAAGCTGTGTGTGTATTTTCTGGGATCGATGGTGGTGTCTAACAGTCCTGTTACACCACATTCGAAACTAGGTCAGATAACCGGCATCAGACGTTTCTTTGTGCGCGAATCTTCACTCCCTTTAAAGCTCTTAGCGCTAGTATACATGGAGTACAGTTACCTAATCTTGTATAATATATCTATACTAGATTTCCCACAGTAATATGACGAGTACCAATCCAATATACATAGTACAAGTACACAGTAGTTCACGAACGGACTTACTTCATGTACATATAGCAGAGGTACATAAGTACGTCTATTGCATATTAGAATTTAGGTTGAAACCAGTTTTTTTTATTGACTATTGATAACACGTTACCAATATAACCGAAGCGCATAGGTGTCACCACAACAAAGAAGAATGAGAGGTTTCTTCCCTTCATGAGTAATCACGGTTCAGTTGGTAATTATTTCAAAACCACGTTTAGGCAAACAAAACAAAAATTTGCTATATACTCGTTGAAACCAGTAAAACAAGAAATAACGTATAAAATCGCCTTTTCCTTTACAAACCTTTTGTTTTTTGATAGATGTGAAGTTAACCGATGATTTATACACATATAGGGTAAATGTCAACACAAATTAAAAGTAACATATAGTTGCATTTAGACGTATCACGTAATTACAACTAATTACATCCATTGATGTCTGAAGCGTTTGTCAAAATCCATCAGGTAAGTCCTCATTTCAATTTCAATGAAAAGATTAAATCTGGTTAATATCGCGGAAGTCATACATGTAATGACCATCAAGGTGACTGGACTAGACTAAGTAGTATCCGTTCCCTGCTTCGTTAGCAACCTTGATTAATGCTGACATTCGCACGACAGGCTGTTCGATGCTGTAATGTCTTGTGCATGAGGCCTTGCGTGATTTCATTTTCAATGTGCGATTGTGCTTGTAGTTTCTTTATACTGGTCTCTCTATTTGAACCCGGAGACAGTTGAACTTCACAAGAGAGTCCATGCTGCTACAATGTTAGAACGCAAAAGTGTATTTTTACAGTAGTTACATTATATGACTATATAAATATGTTGATATGAATGGAAAGGGAACAATGGTAATTACGTAAGAGAAAACCATGGAACACGATAAATACTGGACCACGTGATCGACTTTAATGAATATTTGGAACTGTAACACGTGACATGCAAAATATGGCGATTGCAATAAACCCTTCAATTAAAACGTATACCGCCTATCTTACACCCGTGTTCTAACAACCACCCCACATTCAAGGTTAACCAATCCGTTTGCACACACCGACAAAATATGTCTGTTTGTTACAGTTGTATGACCAAACAATTGCAGGATTTCGATTTGAAAATAGGGCAAGAAATTCGGAATTGCCTGATAAATACTGGTAACGTGTAGCAAGCCTTGATGTGTTAGTATCATCATATTCCATTAAGCGCATTAGTCAACGATATCTCCTGTCTACATATGTTTGTACATTAGAACTTAGATCAGCTTCCTATGCCAGTTTCAGCGAGTCGGTAGTTAAACCGATTGCCCCCCCCCCCCCCCCCCCCCAAAAAGGTAAAAGTCAAATTCTTCTAGAAAAAATCCTTCGGGAAGTGTACAAAGCTTTTGTGTATTATAGACTGTGTTCAGTAGCGGTATTGTATAGTCTACCAAACAGGAAGTATTGCCTTCCTAAAATGGTCACAACGTACCCTGAAAATTTATCGAATTAATAACTGGTTGAAATGAAGGCAAACTCTTTAGAGCGTTTCTTCCCCAAACGTATATTGACTGGTATGAAGAGTACGGAGTGAAATATATTTACTGCACAGACATCGTATGAAACTAGCACACTGAATTGTAAAACGCTGGTATAGTGTTTCTAATGAAACTGTTCATTCCACTCCAAATCTAATGGCAAATTTGTCGAATTTATTTCATGACATATTCGCTTAAAAATTGATTAATATTTAAAAACCTTTGAGAAAAAAACACAGCAAAGTAATTTTATTTTGATTATCCTAATGGTTGGAAACCATAGACATTAATTCCAGAGATTTGAGCTGTGTCATAGCGGCTGATTAATTATCCAAGTTTATTTAATACAAATCTTATT
>KN886594.1:61053-71673 GCA_000934455.1 Apostichopus parvimensis
AAATGTTAATTCAGGAGGTTCGGGGATATTGATCTATTTATTTACTGTTTTGCCTTCGTTTTCGAACCAGGCCTCATGATTAATTCATTATAATTTTGTACTTAATGGTATTTTTGTCCATTTGAGAGCAGATTAAAATGGTTGCAAAATCAATCGGACTTCATGCATGTATAATGAAGCGTAGAGATAAACCAAGATAACAAACATTGGTTTATTTATTTCCAGTGTTTTGTATATTCATAATTTATAAATTCATTCATTATAGAGAATATAATTTAACCAGCAGCGACACTAGTGGGATTAGGATCTTATTCGATAAGATGAAACTAAAACTAAAAATTATATAATAATGAGCGGATAACAAAGACGAAACAGAATAATGTTCAAAGCTTTAACTGCGTTATTAGAAATTTATTTTTTTATTTTTTACAATTCCTCACTCAACACACACGCTTGTAAATATTCTAAAGCTGCGGACGTTAATTGAAAGGATGCACGTTAGAGATTGGAAAATCGTGCCTGCCCAACCTTCTTAATCTGTGGTGTTTTGCATAGAACTTTGCCTAGTCTTGCATATGGCACAATACTCTACCATCAGATGACTGATAAGTGAGCTAAATTCATACCTTGGGGGTGGGGTGGGGGGGGGGGGGTGCATATACAACAGGTGGTAGGCAACGTTTCATTAAAACAACTGGTTTCTGTGAAAGTGTGTTCGTCTGCTCTTGGGGCCAAAATGAGTCATTATGTGTACAAAATTCATACTCACTTCGAGTGTCGATCGCCAATTAAGAAAAGTGATATATTTTACTTGACTGTAAACAATATTCAAGATTTTCATATCAAGATGGCCTGGCTCGTCGCTACTTATAACTTAAGTTATGTTTTATCATTGCATCATGTTGACTGCCAGTAGAGTGGTCAACGATTCTCGAGTACTGATTGAACTGTAGACGAACCTAACCAATTTCCTTATGCAGCTTGGGTCAATTCATCTGATCCAGTAGATGCATTTGGTAAATCAATTTCAACAAACCTATCGAGTATCTCTCAAAATGTGATGGCAATTAATTAAGGCACCAAATATCTATGCCCATGATCTTCATGCCCGAGTACTGGTTATGAATTTGATGTGATTCTCAACATCCCAAGCAGGTGAATTAGAGGGTATAGGAAAATAGGATGGTGACTGGAAATATATGAGATATTCTCATTTTCATAATATACTTGAGGCAGAAAAAGGAGAGTAACTTCGACAAGGGGGCCATGTGACATAATTGTCTCGGGTGCTATACCGGCTCTCATCAACGAATCAAAACAACACGTGTGAGAATAATAACTATGTTCTAATTTTAAAATTTCAAATATTTGTGTAAGCATTGGATCATGGAGGATAGGTACTTTCACATTCCAAACTAGATAAATGACAACTTCCATCTCTCATAAATCGAACATAATCTGACAGGGTCACTCAACATCAATGTGTTTGGTTCTATTTGATTCCCCCGTCTCGTTAAAAGAATGGTCCAGGTCAAAATTTCTTTTTGATGTGTTACAGAGGAACATTATCTAAGCATTCTAGTGAAATTTGCATTCAATTCCTATGTACCGTTTTTGAGATATTGGCAATTGAAGTTATCTGATATTCTATAAAACGTAAACTTGAAGCAAACAGGTGTGATGTCATAGTTGCACACTGAAAACTAATGTTTTGTTTTTTATTTATTTTTCAGTCCATTGATTTGACCTTAGATTGGATAGGTTACTAGTTTGTCTAAATGGCATGTGAAGTTTCTAAAATACCAATACCTATGGTACATTCACATTATGGATGCATCCAATTGTGGAGTAGAAAAAATTAGACGTACATTTTAAAGGAAAACAAAACATTTTTTATCAGTGTGCAACAATGACGTCACACATGCTTTCTTCACGTTAACTTTTGGGTATGAAAGGTGGCAACTTCAACTAAAAATATCTCAAAAACGGTACATAGGAATTGAATGCAAATTTCACCCAAAATCCAAAATGCTTAGATTATGTTCCTCTTTATATAACATAACATATATAACATATCAAAAAGAAATTTTGACCTGGACTATTCTTTTAAGTAAATCAAGCTACTGCATTTAATAACATGAAGATTGTTACAATTACTTGTTTTGAATTCGCGTCTAAGATCTATTATTTCCGAGTCTTTTATGTGAAACATCTCTATGAATTCATACAATCAAACATATTTCTCTCTTTTGTTTTCTCTCAAAACCTTTCATTTTAACCGTTTCTAGCTGATTCGTCTGTCTCTCTGATAATTTCAAAATATTTTTTGCTCACCTTAAAACAGGATTTTGCGTCCTTTTCTATGATTTTTCTCAACCTCACTGACTCCACTATGCCACAACGACATACATAACTAACTTATCTATTAAAATCTTACTTCTAATGGTGGCATAAAAGTCGAAAAATGTGCAACTTTCAACTTTGTTTTTCTCCAAGATATTTTCCGTTGGGATCCCAATAAACCTCGCCCATAATATGAATATTTAAACACTACGAACGTCATTGACCAAGACGTAATACAACACCAGGCTTGATTTGTGTACAGTCTATATGGCAGTTGTACCAGGGAGTTCCATAACAACTCCCTGGTTGTACCAACGCAAAGTCTTGAATCTATTTTTAGCAACGGCTCATAACTAAACCTGCATCTCTGATTCAAACTAGTGGGTTTGGGGGAACTCTATGCGATTAATTTTTAATGTGGAATTTGTCGTGGACACTTTTCTCATGATCTGCAAATATCCTTAATTACTCGCCAATTAACGTTGTTGATAGGGAAAAACTTGGCTAATATCTTAGTTTGCTGTTTTGTGATTGATATATGTAAAAAACTCGATGGACATGTCAAAAAAGTAGAAAACGGCAACCAAACGCAAAATGCTGCTTTAAGCATCTGGTGGCGACAAAGAATGTTGAGGTTGAAAGAATCGGATTGATTTCATTTGCGATGAGATTGTTATCGATTCGTAGAAAAAAACTTTAATTAGGGCGATATCAAAATGCATATAAGAGTTATTGACACTCGATAGTAATTCATTGATATATTGCATTACTGATTACCGCAAACCACAATAAACGTTATGACACAACGTGAGAGGAGTTTATTCCCAAAACAATCTTAAAATGATGACATTTAACTCTATACTTGTGTAATACGAGTCAAAACGAAATTTAGATAATGGATTAAATGAAAAAGAGGACTATAAATCAAAAAAAGTTGAAGTTACAAACCGTATAGTTAATCTTGCAAAATATCTCTTTACAAGAAATCCAAGATTTTTCATTTCTTTACAGAAAATCCAAAGGTATTGTTGGTGAAAGGTAAGTCGCACATGTTTCGTTACATGTTATATAGATCGTTAATTCGACGCTGAGCCAATCCAAATGTTATCCGTTATTCTTATATATTTATGTTCGTCTGTGTTTTATTGAGAAATTTCATCACTTGCGAGAGAATTCTCTTGTCAAAAAGTAACATTATTCATTTCCGTTTCGGTTTGGAGTCTATATTTTATGACATTTATGTCACATTTAACGATCGAAAACTGAGGAATTAGGCAGGGTTAATCAAAAATGTTATTGGATAAGTAATAGCAGATCACGTGAAAAACAATTCTTTAAAAACGAAGCGAATGAAAATCCTCAAAAACGTATCAAAAAGTCAGCTCCAAGACAATTCTAGAAGAGAAACTGCAATTGCAGGATAGCAACAACAACAAAAAAATTCAAAGGATCGGATGTTGAATTTTACAGCTTGATAAAATTCGTTAATAGCGTGCGTGTCTTGTGTAACTCACAAACATCGCCGTTAAAGTCAGTTCTTTGTCCTACCTTGAACAAATGAAAAACGGGTTAGCTTTCTTTTCCAGATTTGCCCTCAAGCTAGCGGAATCCATATCGTCATAGAAAATACGATCAAATTACAAGACAAAAGTTCTCTTATTGGTTTAAAGTTTGAAGTCTATCTTCATCAATGTTGAATATGTAAAAAATTTAGTCACTGTTCGCTCAAGCGACAAAAATATGTTATGAAAATCCGCGATATTATATTTCCTTTAACAGTTAACGTAAAACAGAGCAGGAAACGGCTGTACCAGGAACGCGTCTAGCCTAACCAATTAAGGCTTTATGTCGCCTACAGCTGTGTGCGAGTTTATTTTGTAAAACGAAAATATGCAAGGTACCTCCACGTCCTGAGTATAGTGAACAAAACGCTCTTATCATTGACTCGTTCATACTGAAGCCTTTGAGATGGCGGTATAATAATATATCCGAAACAGGCGCCCCGTTATAGCTAAATATCATTCAAAGTTAAATATGGTTTTACTGCAAGGTATGGTGGTATATGCTGATTGGTTATTTGTATATTACGTCATTGAGCCAGTATGCTGTTACACGAGTTTTCTCGCAATATTACTAAAAAGACGAAGTGGACTTTAAAGAAGAACATACAAATACAGCGAGATTTCCTTTTCTCTTGTGCATTTTGTGTTAGTTTTCTGCGACAGAGAAAAGTTAAGGAAGAATTTAACGTCATAATATCAGTGACTGGTTGAAATAATAAGGCGCATAAACACATGTTAAAATAACTTTTAGTTTAGATGCATTGGGAATAGGTGGATTATAAAAAGGGGTGACTATAAAGCAGTGAAGAGTGGCATACTGTGTATAGACGTGGAGTATGAAGGAGTATGAATATGTAGAGACACATACTAGACATTTATAGAGTATACAAATATGAATATAAAACTGAATAGTTACATACGGGGCATAGGTGGAGTATAAATAGGAATGAATATAAAGCAGTGAAGAGTGGCATACTGTGTATATAGGTGGAGTATGAATGAGTATGAATATGAATAGTCACATACTAGACATTTAGAGAGTATAAATAAGTATATGAATATGAAACTGAATAATTACATACTGGGCATAGGTGGATTAAATATAGGGATGAATATAAAGCAGTGAAGAGTGGTATACTGTGTATAGACGTGGAGTATGAAGGAGTATGAATATGAAGCGTCACATACTAGACATTTAGAGAGTATAAATAAGTATATGAATATAAAACTGAATATTGACATACTGGGAATAGGTGGATTATAAATAGGGATGTTTATAACCATGCAGGCGCGCATGAAGTGTAACTTAATATATGTCACATGAAGAATACTGAACCAAGTAATAAATCAGAATTTCTTTTGAAACGAAAGTAACTCATTCCTAATACAACATCCTTCAGCTTTTTCTGCTCATTTCTCTATTTTTATTTTTTCTGCTTTTGGTTTTGATTGAATTTGCTGTAACAAAAATATGCGCACCTGATGTGAATTATGCAAATACATAATGGTTGAAATTTAAATTTTCGCGTGGAGCCGTGTTGTAAACCTTAAAGAGGTAGTCTATTTTAAGTTTATGGCACACGAGAGACTAATAGAAAAAATAAAGAAAGAAAATTAAAAGAGTAAAAAGACAAACAAAGCAACCATCCGTAAAATAAAGTAACGCGGAAATTTTTTAAAAAGAACAACTGCCCTTCTTGATATGAAGCCCCCCCCCCCCCCCTTATGGTTCTCATACTTATTTTATTACAATGGATTGATTTGACGCCCTCCTTGCATTATTCTTATTTAATAGTGAGGTAAAATGTAACGCACTAATGTCAAATATTGCAAATATGGCAAATATCCAAGCAAGCGTACATTTTTTGAAATATTCTCAATAAAATAAAATTCATTGCCTGTCAACTTTTACCGTTCTAGTTATTTTGAAGATTTCTTACAATCTTTTAAATGTATCCTTTTACATCTGTTTGCAGATATATTGTAAGTATGAAGTATATATCTTTTATTGGGTATCTATACATAGAAAAAGTTCGGCAATTGATATATAAAATAAAAACAATATGTATATAAAAGTATTGTAGGTTATTTTGCAGTACGGGTAGTTTATTTAAAGACAGCTACAAAATAAAATATTGACAATTATCTGTTAGAAATAAAATTTGAAATGTATTGCTATACGTCAGGATAATTGGATTATTTTGTAATTCTGATATATTGCAAATATTAATATTACTGTTCTTTCAATAGGTATCAAAACAGTCTACGGCATGGTACTAGATGAATTAACGTCACTCTATAAACTTCTGGAAATATTTCATCTGAAATATCTTTGCCCTGCTGGGATCCTGTCACTTGGCAAGATTTTCCATTATACTTTAGTTTATTGACATATGTAGGCTTCAGTAGAAATGACAAATGCAACTAAAAGACAATTTTACAACTTTCATTTTCTCTGTTGCTGCTCTATATATGGACGGACTTTGTTTTTTTTTGCCTTTGTATAAGGTACGGTTGTTACTCCAACCAAGAGTTTGTGCACATATAGAGAGTACGGCATGCTAGAAAACTCGTACATGGAACATTCACATTGCCAAATATGGTTGGGCAGTTTGGCAAACTGTGGGCAAGTTATTACCCGTACTTGTTGTGCGAAACATAGTTTAGTTAGTTTAGTTTAGTTTAGTTTAGTAGAAAAAAGGATCAGGAGGGACACTTAAGTCCCCATCAAGGACCCAATAGAGAGAGAGAAAAAAAAACTGAAGACACAAACACTCAGACCCGATTACAATGCTTAAAGTGCTTGTCCAAAGCATTCTTAAACCCATTGGACTGTGCTGTCCTCCCAAACTGTAACAGGTTTAAATCCCTCAATGCATGCGACCGTTCTGGAGCAGAGTATGAAAATATCTTTCTCTGTGAGTGTAAAAGTTCGGATTCATCTAACAGAGATTCGACCTCATACTGATGGCTCATACATTTACATGGAAGCGGTTCAGACAGAACCTGGGCGTGTGTCATGGGGCTACATCCTCTGGGCCCTGACTCAATTTGATTCCCGTGATATAGAATAATGTATGCTCATTTGTATAATATAATTTAAATAATGAAGAGAGAGCTGTGACATAATTGTCGCCCAGGCCTGGAGTTGGCTCTCGAAGCCCCTGAAGGGAAGTAGAACGAAACACTGAGTGTGCCACAAATAACAATTATACGTCATCTTGCCAGTGCAGTGAGCGATAGAGTTTTAGCCTAATTGCGAAAACATTTCAGGCTCTTAAAGATCCAATTAGTTTGAATATGTAGTATGTTAGCCAATGGGAACATTATATGCAGTATGCGTATCGTATAATACAATCATATATACATTTTCCCACAGCTGTCAGCACATGGAATCATTTTTGTCTATCAGAAAGTTAATAAATGTTGATCTGAACTCATGAGACCTAACGACAAATCAATTAAGATGCAGAAGATTAATAATCATAATTAGGACGTGATCGATGGTATCAATTCTCCCAAGACCCGGCCTCGATGATTATACTTTATGTCAAATTCATCAATAAGAATAGACTATAGCATGGATTAACAATCAAAGACTTAAAGCGACACAGTATTGTACTCCAACCAAATAGTTTAATTACGAATCAGACGGTAAACATGGCAAACGGTTTGCCCTAAGAACTTACTCAAGCTGCGCAACTCACCAGCATTCAACCTTTTCCTCCTCTCCCCTTACGATAACAAGGAGATACAGCGTCCCTAATGCAAATGTCTGGCAATCTCCCTGGTTAACCGATTCGCACAAAAGGCGATTTATAGTAATTTAACTGGTATATCACACCGTGTTTAAAACAATACTGCATATTCATATAGTATAATCATACAGACATAGTATATCTCATCTCGTGTACCATTTTGACGTGATTTGGGGTGTTCTAAATTCTGCAGTGCCACCCAACGAATCGGGCCTTTATAAATCAAGCGTGGAATTAAATGTGAACGTTGAATTTGATTACCCTAATTATACAGCTAATTATCATATACGGTTACCCCTGAGATGCACCCCATGGTCGGCGCCCGTGTAATTCCATGAATACCTTAGTAGTTTTGTGATGCTTTCAGTCGGAGTGAAGATTAAAGTAATAACACTGTTATCTGATACTGGTATTCATATCTCACATCGGTATATTGATGTATAAGATGATCAATATTTCCCTTTTAATGAAGCTAATTATTAGTCAGTAATCGTAGTGAAAATTCATAAAATATTTCACAACAAATTCACTAAAGAGACCATGGTACACCCTTTACGAAGTTTCTTATCACAGTGTTTCTCTTTACAAAAATGCACAATGAAATAATAGTTTGCTCTGAGAGTTCTTACCCAGAAATCTAACATGAGACTTGAGCGAAAATTTAAAAAAAATGCAGCCCCATTTCTAATATGTTAATTAGGCTCATGGTATTGATGTTTGGAAGGCGATATATTCCCGAGAGTTTGAAGATCCTTTGTGACATAAGACTAGTAATATACTAGGCAGTTAATACGATTGTTGGAGCATATCTTTGAGACTAGACCAGTAATACAATATGTAGTTAATGCGAGTGTTGAAGCAAATCTTTGTGACTAGACTAGTTATACAAATGTAGTTAATACGAATGTTGAAGCATATCTTTGTGACTAGACTAGTAATACACTAACTATAGTTAATGCGAGTGTTGAAGCATATCTTTGAGACTAGACTAGTAATACACTATGTAGTTAATGCGAGTGTCCAAGCATATCTTTGTGACTATTCTAATAACACAATATGTAGTTAATGCGAATGTTGAAGCATATCTTTGTGACTAGACTAGTTATACAATACGTAGTTAATGCGAGTGTTGAGGCATATCTTTGTGACTAGACCCTATAGTAGCAATCCATCTAATAGGCATAGCCACGTTCATTAATTTTATTACACACCAAAAATGGAGGAAACCATCAAATAAGTATTTTGGACGTTAATTTTCTTTTCCATTTTGAATAATTGATCTGTTTCCTTTCTTGTTCTTGTATCATATGTCACAGTCCATCCAATCAAATCGTGCAGTCGTGGTTGCTACACGCGAGTCACATGACCAATCTAACTGTATCTTTCAATATGAACATTTGTATATGTTCCTCTTTTGTTGTCAAACACCACGTGCAGCTGCTATTTAATTGCATTAAGGAGTCTCTTCTTTCCAAAAGGAGGAAAGTCACGAAAACGGATCTCAATGAGTGAAAGCAAATAACAACTGAAAAGCCCTTCGGGTTTCTTCTAAAGCAGGACCTATAAGATGATGCGCGTGTAAAATTGACCAATCAAAATGTAGCAATACTAGGGCAAACCTGTACTCAAAGATAAATACAATATAGATACACTATAGAAACATGGAAAATTAATGTCCGTATAGGAACTAACCCAGATCATCATGAAATATTTCTTCTCAAAACTTATTACAATACTCTCAGAGGTAGAGAAAACTTGATTGTTTTTGGTACTTTCTTAGAAAACGCCATTAAATATTTGTCAGTGGTATCAGAAAGAGCTGTATATTGCAACACTTTTGTATAGTTGTACAAGATCATACCATATTATACTTAACTAGGGAAATAATTTATGCCCAATCATTTCCTTATGCTGATGCGGTACAGATGTGTTTAGTTTAGAGTAAACCACATCATGATGACATGAGATACACACAGTACGGTTTCAGTCTCGAAGTAAGGGAACTGGTTTTGGATCAGGTTGTTTGGTTTTGGGAGTGATTGTCTTTTTAAAAAATATCAAAATCTGTTGGTTTTATTTGTTTTATAAAATTTTGGCTGCATAACAGTACCGCATAATATATTCATTTTCTATGCTGATAATAGCCAGGATAAAAAACAAATATACACATATACATATACATATTTTCTTTTCATGCACTTTGTGACGTCATGCAGCAATAATTTCGAAATCTCAATTCTTTGCTCTCCGTGCATCTGGCGGCCCATCAGCATCAGCACGATAAATCCTAACATATGAATACTCATATTTAATGATTTTGATTGCCTCACGTGCATCCCCTTACCCCTCCCTTACCTCTCCCTTACCACTCCCTTCCCAGCAAACACAAAAACGATTTGAAAACGTTATTAAACGTTTCGTCTTTTGTTTTGATAACGTTATTTGTGGTGTAATAAATATGTCACGAAACCATTTTCAGGCAATTATATCAAAACATTTTTTCGTTGAAACATTAATATACTGTAACATAAAAATCGTATATAACGTTATGCCAACGTTTTAATAACACCACATTTAACGTTATAAAAACATATTTTAGAGGCTCTTTTAAAAATGTTATGATAACGTTTTGTGTTTGCTGGGTTTCCCCTCCCTTTCTCCTCCCTTTCTCCTCCCTTACCTCTACCTTTCCTATCCCTTACCCATTCCTTACCCCTCCCTGTCTCCGACGTCCTGGAAATGCAAACTATGACAAACAACCGGTCTGATAGATAATTGTTATGATGAATAACTCCACAATTAGCTGAAGTACAAATTATTAAATCTAAGAGTATCATGATACAACACTGACTTACAAACCGACTTCTACATATTTTGCAAACAGACCTACATTTTCTTCTTCCGTTCCTGCTTCCTTTCTATTTGTTTTAGAAGAGTGAGGAGGGGAGGGGGGCAAG
>KN886597.1:8779-18783 GCA_000934455.1 Apostichopus parvimensis
ATGTGAGGTAAAACTGAATCTTTTGAGGGATGACTACTACAGTTTGTAGAAGTCCGACAACCACAAGTCAAATCTGAGTGGGATTTGCTCATTTTCTATCTAAAAGGAAAATATTTTCCAATAAATTAACACTACATCAACATGCAAATAGTCCACAACCATCTAAATGCAACAAGTCGGGCCACACACAACAAAAAAATAATAATAAACCAGTTGTTTACTCTACCAAAACATCCTCTTTCCAATGATGTTCTGCACTGACCATTTTGCTGGGAATCTACAAAATTAGTAAAAAAAATTACCCTTAACTTTGTCTACTCTTAAGAGCACAAATTTCTTTTATATTTCAAAATTTCACCCAAAGGGTAGATGAAGTTATATTCACGACGATGACCACTCTTAATGAAACGACAGTTAGTTACAATTTTTTTTTTTTTTGAAACTGTCAAACGACAAACAGGATAAGCACATTTCTAGTTTGTAAAACAAAACAGAATAAAAATGCACTTTCTTAGTCGTAAACAAACTTTGAATGTTTCGTGTCAGAAAGAGGCTTGAAAAGTTTACCTCCTGAAGGCAAATCAAGAAATTACAACTGGGCAAACTAACGATTGACATACCCATTGTGCTGGGCAATCTCATAATCTTAAGAATGTTCTTCAGATTTTTTTTTTTTTGGGGGTGTGTGGGAGGGGTTTGGGGGGGGGTATAAGGGTGTTCATACAAGTGAGGATCCTATGTATAAGGATGTTGGAATGGTTTCCTACGATATCATTAGTATATATGGCCTTTATGGTAAACTTGATGGTTAACTTGCCAGGAAGGATCACACACAGAGCCACACACAAGTAGACTGCCTGACGTGGATATCAAAGAATATTTTGTTTACTTTTCAAATGATGAAAATCTCTCTAAATCAGTGACAAAAGGGAAAAAAAACGAGGTGAGGGGTATAACTGACATTATTGTTTACACATGCAGGGCTAGAAAGAAAATATGTATATAAAATTATTGTATTTCCTGTACTTTTCTAATAACAAAATCCTTGGGAGAAAAGGAAGAATTTGCCCTTATTATGGATATGACATAAATAAAACTCATGGGATAGGCAATGGCACTGTTAAATTTCATATTTCATTATTTTCAAATAGTATCAGCAATTTCCTGCTACTGGTCGTGAAACGGACAACCCAGCACTTCTGATAAATTAACCAATGCCATGGCCCAGTGGATAAAGGCGATGGCAATTGAAGCACTGAGGCTTAGCAATTGGGAGGTTCTGGGTTCGATAAACCGGCCGGGTCATAGTAAGGTGGGTTTTTCATCCAAGAGCAATCTACGGTTTACCCATCTGAAATGACTTTCTAAAATTGAAAAGATTCCAAATTTGAGTTAAAATGTTGAATTGGAAGCCACCCTACGTGTAAGTTGTAATCCATAAGCCCTTGCTGGTTTCTCACACATGCGTGGTCGCTTAAGCGTCATGAAAAATCTGCTGACTATTATTATTATTATTTTTGATAAAGGGCAATCTACAATGAACAGGAAAGAAGAATAGCCCTGCTGTCTTCTTAATTTTTTTTTTATAGTTTTCTCATGAAAGGAAAGTCCAGAGGAAAACTGATTTTTGACAAATGAAAACAGGAAATGTACCAAGCATCCTGCTAAGATTTGCATAAAATTCCTCCATTGCATTTTTGAGATATTGATAACTAAAATTATCAGTTTTTGTACCACATCATACCTGTTATCTCCAAAATCGCTTCTGTTTCATAACATGTCAACTTAAAATCTTGTTATCTCAGAAATGATACTCAAAAGGAATTGGGATGCAAATTTCCCTACCTTGCTTAATATACATTCCTCATTCACTGGCAAAAAAATAAAGTTTCAGCTGGACCATCCTTTGAACACCTTTTGGCTCCCCCCCACCAATTTTTCTGTTTTTTTTCTTTCTAATCTATTTTGGTATAACTTGTGTGGTGAATTTCCCACAAACCTGGTTCAGATGGTTTGCAAGGTTATCTAACCATGGCTAACCATGGCGAACCACGGCTTTATTAAACTTACCAATGGTTCCACACTTTTGACCAATCTAACAACTTTGACACTGGCTTCCTCCTCGTCGCTGGCGCTGACGTTCACGTCGGTCGGAAATTCAGGGATCTCGGGTTCGTACTCCTGATTGGCTACCTGGTCGTGAATATTCAGGACTGCCCTCATATTCGGTCTGGTTAAGATGTAGCAGAGTTCTACTACATCGGGAACGTTTACGTAACCTTGTAACTCTTCGCAGACCTGGCGAGACAAAAAATGGTACAATCGTCGATAACTTTGCCAAAAAAATGAAATATTAATTACCGAGGGAAGAAGAAGGATAGAAAAGGACCTCTCGAGTTCAAGTGCCAAAAATAAGAAATTTGAAATACGGTGAAGCAGGATGAGTTGACGGATCATGTCGATGCTACAACAACATAATGGAATCTGTATTAATTACTGTAATCGACAGAATAATCTGAGACAGAGCGAAGACAGGTTTGGCTTTGAGTGGGACTCAAAAACATTGACCTCGGGATTTACTACTTTTTACGAAAAATTTGCCCAGGAAAGATCCTGGGCAGGAGAACCAAACTTCCGAACGACTGATCCGCTCTCAACCCCAGTCCCCTTGCATCGAGACTGTGACTGTGTGATCATCGTCGGGCGGGTGTGCATCACCATTCCCCTCGAAAGGGAACAGATACTACACATGATCTACAGTACTTGTTGCATTGAATCACCTGCTCTGTACAGAGAAAAAAAATCAGGTCTGTAAAAAAGTGTATGTGATGTTTTATTCGCAGACCTTTTGAAGTTGATACGCAATCTCTTCGTTTCTGCTGCAACTTTTTGTGAACCAATGTAAACAGCAATGGGCAAACACCAGATTTTGACAATTTATTTATCAACAAAATGAAGCTTTGATACCGACCAATCCGAACTCTTAACATGAACCAGAGACAGTTAAAGTACTTGTAGAAGTATAACCCTCACAGTTGAATATCATGGTTTAAATATGCATAAATGTAAATTACTTGTTTACAGGTTCCGGGAAATACTCAGTACGTTTCACTACAAAACCTGAAAATCTGAAATTATTCCATGACTAGTCAAATTCCTCTTATGCATTGCTATAAAATGTTAGTTTAGATTTCCCTAGAAAAAAAAAAATTATTAAAATTAATCCCAAAAAATCCATAAAAAAAAATACAACCTAGTACCTCATATAAAATCTGGAAAGCATTGTTATCAGCTGGGGCAGGGTGTGAGCTTGACCAGTTGTCCAATTTTTTGTGAACTTTGACCTGTCCAGACAATCCTTTGTTCCATAAGACCTCTCTGACAAATAGATAATTCTCCTGAAGGTCTCCAACCCTCCCGCATATTTGCTCCAAGTATTTCAGTAGATACTGGATATCTGAAAATAAGACAAATAATTTTGTTTTCTTAAATAAAAAATATATATATATATATATGTCATGTGGCTCTTGAAGACAATATTCCACTTAAAACTTTATAAATGAGTTCGACGCTCTTCAAGCTGAGCTCAAAACATCATGGAAGGGTTGTGTGAAATAAGTCTTAAAAATAACAATTAATTACATTCGAGCTGTATTTTTCACTGGGCTTTAAATTTTGGTCACTCTGCTGAGAAGCTATGAAGTATTAGGTAGACATAAACTAAAGCCCCCTCCACCCCCAACCCCTGAGTCTAGATCTAATACTGTATGTAGTTACAACCATTATGATGCTTCAAAATGGAGAGTTGTTACAAGCTTCATCCAAGACAGAAATAAATCTAACGTCTCATTGTCACCACACAACATCATTAATGTAATGTTTTTGTTCTATAAATTTGCAAATATTATTGTGGCTTAAATTTTCTTGTTCTTGTCTACAGTCTTGGTAGACCATTTCAGTAGACTAAAGTAACAGACTAATTTAATAGAGCGAACAGCAGGAATTACACACCTGCTTCTCATCCTCTTTAAACTTTATTCTGGAAAAGGGAAGCGTCCGTCTTAACCTGGTTAGCTTTTCATCCGTAACTACTACTAACATGCAGACTGAGAAACAAGCCTACCTGTGACTGTTGAATGACCCTATTTAACTTCTCCATCTCATAAAATAGTTTAATCATAGAGCTCTCTAAACTCGTTTTCCTTACCTGGATGTAGTGCCTTGGAATCCCCTCCATTGGTGACAGGCATTTTTCTTATCTTATGGAGTTCCTTTCAAGTTCCGTTTCCTTCAAACCTCTTCTTCTCTGTGTCCTCGGTTACTTTAACTGCTCATCTTTTAAACCCTTAAAAGGATGCCCTTAAATCTGTTGTAACATCCACAAAATAAAAAAAGAGCAGTTATGTTGACAAATACTTTCAATTGTTGGTTGTCGTTCTCTTCAATACATCAAAATAAGAAAAACTTTCAGCAAACTGCTTATCCACTAAAGAGCCTGTGTAAGAGAATGTGTAAAAGTTAGCGGGCCTGATCTTTCGATCCTACTGTAGCAGGATCTTCTTCAGAGTTTCTGAAGAAGATCCTGTCTAGGATCGAAACGTCGGGTCCTCTTACTCTTCGATACATACCAGTAAATAATTTCTTCACGCAGAGGAACATTATTTAATATAGATATCTTGAGGCATTGAAAGTTACTAAAAGGTCCAATGTACAACATTCCTCTGAAAGAAATTTTTCAAATTTACGGCACAAGTTCCATCATTACAGCTTAAAAGTAACAGATTACATTTTCAACCATCATTAATGAAGCAAGAGCTATCAAACTCAAACGTGAACTTCCGACATGAAAACACAACAAGTTGTTTCAATTCTGATTAAATATTTACAGCTTCATTAATACTCACCAGCAGAGACTTATCAACTCAGTACACAGTACTGAAAGACCGTAGATGAAGAAAAATTAAAAAAAAAAACAACTCAGGACTGAAAGCTGTCGTTAAGTAGTTTTAGTCCACAATGTTAACATATATAGATTAATTTTCACTTAAAGCAGAAAATTCTGCCCAAGAAAAATTTTTCCGACAAGTTATTACCGATGAGATTACCTGTCAACTAGACTAATGAAGAGGGTAAATGTCAACGATGACACTATACACTTTAGCTCAAATTCAATCAGGAAGAACTTAATTGCTCACATCCTTAGTAGGTGTCAACAGCATGACGATAAAAAACTTTCAAATGAAATAGCAGACCACAAGCATATATCAGTAATGATAACATTACCCCCTTGGGGATCTATTTAACCCTTTCAACGAGACTTATAAGAGCTAGGAGTAATAAAAAAGTGCAGCTAAACTGTGTCAAGCTGGTACTGATACACATATATGCCTAGTATTAGGGGACTTCACTAAGAAAGTTATGTTGATTGTTAAGAGGCATCATTTACATGCCTACAGTATTGATACCAGCTCCACCACTAAAGGTTCCTTGTTATTCAAACTCTGCCACCATTTTTTTCAGTAAAAATTCTCAGAAAATTAGGCAGAAGTTTATGCATCCTGCCAAAGGTACAACAAAGGCAAAGCTGATAATATTTCCATAACAATCAAGTGAGAGGGGAGGGGAGGGGGGGAGGAAACAGCTTTTGATTAAAGATAAGGATTTTAAGAGGATCCATCCAACTTGCAAAGGTTAACTGACTGATGATAAGAAGCCGAAAGCAAGTCACATAATTATCAATCTTCCATGTAAACGTGTTAATGTGTAATAACCATTTTCCTGCCTGCAGTTTTGACCAACTATACTATTACACATATTTTTTTTAAATAGGATGAACACATAATAATAATGTTAATAATGTTCGATTTATATAGCGCTTTATACCAGCGATAGGTCTCAAAGCGCTTTACAGACGTATATTACCCCTGGTCAATGATAACCTGTCCCAGAGACAATCCCTCCAGTCGGCAGCAGTTATATACTGCGCCCAATGACAAGTTACCTCACAGGTACCCATTTAACCCCTGGGTGAAGAGAGGCAAGTGAGATAAAGCATCTTGCCCAAGGACACAACGTAATGAACTAGGCAGGAATCGAACCAGCAATCCTTGGATCACGAGTCCGACGCCTTAGCCAATTGGCCACCACGCTCTCACAATTAGTAGGCTACGTCTTCATGCCATTCTCTGTGGCTTCTATATAACAAATTAATGGTTCCAAAAGAGTAAATTTCATTTTTAGTCAGGCATATCACCTTAAGTTAGATATAAATAAGTTAGAATATTGAAAGGATCAAAAGGAAACATTCCAAGCAAACTTTTTGAAGAATTTGGACATGTTACATAGGGTTAACTCATAAAACACTCCACACCTACTGAGTGGAAAATAGATTGAACTCCAGTCAACCTCAAAAACATTTCCGACTGTCATTAAAGTCCCAGTCATATTTTTTTGTGATGCTTACTTTTTGTTTTTAAAACTGGTAGCCTATTGCTAAGTTAGGCTAGGTCTAGCATAGCCCTACACTCTCTTCTCAGTCCTAGCCTAGCTAATATTAAACAAAGAACGTCTCACGTTAAATTATTTTTAAGGCCGTGGCTATTCTTACGACTAGTCGTAACAATTATCTATAAACTATTCTTACGGACATCGGCGAATTCATGCGCAGTAAAGTAAATAAAGCAACTGTGCGTGTAGTAGGGGTAACCCTAACCCTAATCCTATCCCTAACCCCAACTGGAAATTATTGTTACTCATGGTCGTAAAAATAGTACTCCTGGTTGTAAAATAGCAACTGCGCATGCGTAATCGGCAATTATTCTTACGACTCGTCGTAAGAATAGACACTTTCTATTTGTAAACCAGATGGTGTCTTAGTAAAAGAGAAAAGAAAAAAAAGGATCTTCCAATTTAATTCATTCAATGGTTACATTTGTCAGTATCACTCAGCAATACCAATAATAATTAATACTAGTAAGGCCTGGTGAACAGTTCAATTTACCTTAGATAGTACAACTTCACGATTTACTGCACTGTTGTATGAGCTTGTACCGGTTTCACTACGATCTATAACTTAGGTTTAATTAAAGTCAAGGTTATGCTAGGCTTAAATCATTCCAATCACCTCTCCATTCGAAGAATTACAGCTTGGAATTTAACGCAAATGTATTACTATATCAAGTTGCTATAACGTTTGTAAAACGTACTCCGTTGATTAATCTTGGCATACTTCGTGAATAGGTATGTGCCGTATGCAACCCGACACTAACAAGCGGTCATGGGCAGTAACGGTAACATTGTAATTTGTATAAGCAGGGAGTTGTTATGGAACAACTCCCTATAGGGCCTAAGTACGTATTTTAGTAACAGTAAATCTAACAAATATGGAAACAGACAAGTGATCGAGTCATACAGATAGCAAGAGCCTTGTACATTGCGATACGCCCGAATTACCTGCGCTCATGACGCTCAAGGAATAATTGAATACGGTAATATTGCAGAACTGCATCACACGAAGATTTCCACAAAATTCCAGCAATGGTTGAGAAGGCAAACATGCCACACTATGCAGAATCAGGTCCAAGTTGACATCAAAAGCTGCTAGTTCTTTTAAGTTATTCTCCGCACACGGTACTTTCCGCCTTTTTTCCCCACCTACATGTACACTATGTTTTTCTGCAGTTTAGGATACCAAACCCAGTATGATGAGAATAACACGGGAAAGTATCAAAGAAAGTCGAGAAGGATGGTTAGACTGAGTTCATGTCAGGGAAGTTAAGCTTCTTATAATTTACTGGAGGCATCCGGGTTTGGGGAGAAGTAGGCCTTCCAGGCGGTGGCGGTCTGCTTCAAAAGGCAAAAGGAGGCCCGCATAATCATGGAATAAGTGAAGTATTTGCGGTCCGCGTAGTAATGGCTTAAGAAAAATAATATGCGATTTGAATGTCGTTTGGAGACAGGTTCTTTTGATTTTAAATTGAAATACACGATGACAGAAATCAAGTTAGTGTCTTTTATTTCAGCTACCACCTATACTTCGTTTATTGGTGAAGACACTTTTGGTCTATTATATTTGGGACTGTTGAAAGAAAACCTCTCTCTTTTTGTGTCTGAATATATATACAATCGTGCGGTTGAATTTCCCCTGAAGAGCCATCTTGCCCAAACTATTCCATACTGCAGCTCGACTTCACCTTTTTTCAGGCCATATTGATAACTACAGCCAAGATGGTGGCGCTGTTTAACTAAAATTTATTATCACCGCCATTTGTAATCAGCATTCCTCGCCCGAACCCAGTTCTTTGCCCGAACCTAATCTATCCTGAGAATCTAAAGTCTCGGAGCCAAATTCTATCCTGCTCCCGACAAATTCTCCCCTTCTCCATCCTCCTAAATCATTTCAATGTGCCTAATCAGTTCGGTAAGCCATTCTGCTCCTCCAATAAACCCGGTATTTTCCGCTGACAAAAACGTAGTTTTCCGCTGAAAAATTTGGTGTGCAGAAAGCACCGTGTTTTGTTTAATACCAGTGAAATATTCTTTTAGCATGTCAACGTTTCTTCTAGATTCAGTTTGCACTGAGAGACTTTCTAAGTAAACCATCTAAACCATCTATAAATATTTCGATACGACCTAAGTTCAAGTCGTTATATCTAAGTTCCAATATATGTGAATAGCCTTTTGCGTAACAACTATTGTACTGATTTACTTTAATCATAGTATCTTACAATTGCCAGCTGGTATACCAGTGGCGTACTGGCCACACGGGCATTTGGGCAATGCTCGGTGGGCCGGTGAGCTGGGGATCATGGTAAAAATAACAGCCCATTTTCACAGTAGTTAATAGAATACAGACGGGCTGTGTAGAAATTTATTTTTAACTGTGGGAATCAGCTCATGACATCACCATGTTAGTTAGTCTGTTAGTTCGTAACAAAAGAACGTGCTATTGGCAACCCGTCCGTGCTAATATTTTTACGACAAGATATACAAGTACGGTGACCAATGCATTCTGACATATACATAGCATTGGCAGAGAATACATATTTTATTAATATGCACCTCGTCCTCCAGAAAACGAAGTAAAAAAGGTAAAATCTTATTAGATTATTTCAATATCACACAGTAGCTAAGTCCTGAGAGATTATGTATGAATAAAAATGACCCACATACAGTAGGGTGTTTGGTTATCAAATTAGACGAATGTTAGTTATTATTTTTGGTTCTTTTTTAAAGGATTATTGTAACCTACAGAATTGAGAAATATAGCACCATTTTGCATCTAGGCATTGCTTAACTTAGACCCCTCCCACAGGACGGCGATCACAATGTAAGTAATATATCAATGAATAATGGCCCGGTATAGGTGAAAAATGCCCGGGCCGGTTTTAAGACCAAGTCCGCCACTGCCTGGTACACCATGTCCGACTATAAGTTATTTTTGAATTAAAATACTTAGTTATACTTCTATAAAAAATATACATAATAATATTTAATAATATTTGATTTTTATATAGCGCTTTATACCAGCGATAGGTCTCAAAGCGCTGTACAGACGTTATATTACCCCTGGTCAATGATAACCTGTCCCAGAGACAATCCCTCTAGTCGGCAGCAGTTATATACTGCGCCCAATGACAAGTTACCTCACAGGTAGTACCAATTTAACCCATGCACAGAATAATATACCCACAGAAAAGGTTGAACACCGGAAACTCCTGAGATATGATGTACGTCGATCAAGTTAGAGTACCACTTACGATCCCATTGACACCCAGCACAATAAATGTAAGAACCTTTCCATTTGATCTTTATTACAAGTTAAGTGGATAGTAACAGATAACGTTACATAAAGAAGAGAAATACTCGCTATGTCGTGATTAGACTTTCATTTATACTTCAATGATTCATTGTGAGGTTAGCTGTTGACAGGCTTGTGGAACAACGAGTATACAGACAATAAGAAAGCAGTCTTCTTTCGGTATGTAGAATCTTATTTTGTCGTT
>KN886597.1:37352-48936 GCA_000934455.1 Apostichopus parvimensis
ACGTACTAATTGAAAGTACAACAATAGAATGATCGGACTGAAGAGGAGGATGAAAATTAATATTACTAACATTGGCTAAAAACTGCGGGAAACAAGAAAACAAATCTGAGCGGCAGTGAATATCAGCAATGTTGGAGTGCCATGTGGAATCTTTAAGTAGGGGATTCCTCTCTCTCCAAATATCAACAAGATTGTGTACGGAAATGGCAGAAAGACACTCGTCCCGGGCCTTAAAATTGGTTCTTAGCTCACCCCGAGCTTATCTAAAGCAATGTTAAAAACGAAATTGAAATCCCCTCCCAAATTAACAGTATTACAATCAAAGGTCCCAATAAAACGAGAGACATTACTATAGAAAGGAGGATTATCAAGATTAGGAGCATAAGTACACACGAGGGTAAACTACGACAATCAATATTGACATCTGCGATTAAACATCTACCAAAACGATCAGAATGAACTTTAACTATATTGGCAGAAAGGGGGAGGCTTAAAGAAAATGGCGACACCTTTACTTGAAGTAGTACAATGGGAAAAAGTAATACTCCCCTCCACTCATTTTCCAGGAACTCTCATCCTTAATAGAACTATGGGTTTCATGGGCAAAGATAATATCGAAATTGTGTCTATGAAATAGGTGAATTGTGATCTACGTTGTTTAACTTGCCTAAGCCCTCGTACATTATAAGAGCAAATTTTAATATGACTCATGAGTTATTACCAAAATGGGCATAATACTTATAAACAAAACAATTGAGATGTTCCACCAATCCACAAAATACAAAAACAATCCATAGAACACTAACACACAAAACAAAAAGTCAACAAGAATGAGTTCCTTCGAGCATCCGTTTAAAGGACTAAGGGTTTCTTGCCTGATGTGTTCCCATCGTGGGATAGTGACAATTCCCGGCGATGCCAATCACCGTGAAATATGGGCTAACATAATATGTTGTAGCATCCAATCACTGCGCCGTACACCTGTAGTGAGAAGTCGCTTTCACTCGAACTTGAAAGGCCTGCCATTACTGTCTCGTCAAAGGCCACCAGAAAATCGAAGGCGGGTCCCCCTTTGGTAGAGATCTTGCACTTGGGGTTTTTATCTCCTTTTCTCTTTAAGATTTACTTGGGTAAGGTCGTCCACAAGGTAATATTGCTTATTCTCGAGGGTTTTTCTGGCATTCTTTGTTATAGTAACTTTGTCTTGGTAGAATGAACATTTCACCAGGATGTGACGATTCCTCCCCGGAGTTGGTTTACCGTCCCGATGTGCCCTTTCGCCAGCCTCCGCAAAAAATTGTAGTTGCAATTTTGCCGCAAGCTTCTCCATCCTGAGAGTTAACCCCAATAATCCTGATGTTGTTCCGTCTTGAGAACCTCCCCTGTTTGTTGATGAGGGTGTCGTGATTTCTGAATACCTCCTTAAGTCTGATCACTTTTCCTTCAAGAGAAGAGCATTTCTCCTTTAAGGCAGGGTTCTCGTTACGTAATTCAGATATTGAATGCCTTAAATCTAAGATGGCTTTGTTGAATTCGACTTGAATGAAGTTCAAGGAGCTTACGCAAAAATGTCCTGCGTAGTCTATATCTACACTCTCATTAACATCTTGTGCAAAACCCTGTTCTGTGTCTGAGTCCACGTCAACACGTAATGGGTTGGGTTGGCTTAGCGACGTTAGGCTGGAAGTTAGCCTAAGCTGTGTTGCAGAGTCGTTGATAATTTTACGATTTACGCTACCTTTTGGTCGTCCTCGTGGCATTTTTTGCTCAGTTCACACGGATAGTGCAATAAGAACAGAATATACTACACAATCGAGTATAGTGGAATATTTTCGCAGGATTTCTAAAGCAAAATACCTGGAGACCGGTAAGCCGAGGTACTTGTCACGTTGACATCACTGTCTCGTAATCATATCAATCCATTATTATTATCACTATTATTATTATTATTATTATTATGAAATCAAAGACTGTAAGTTACTTACGTTCGGGTGATTTCTGAAATGCCATGTGGAGACACAAGCTGAATATGAAATGATATGAAAAACTGTAGGACAAATGTTATTTAGCAGAGTTAAGTCAGACAAACAAATGAATCAGGTGGGACAAGGTGTCCCCATCAAGGAACTTATGAAAAACAAATATCAAGATCTCGGCCCTTGATCATAAAACCATTGAGATGTGATATACAGGGTCGAGAGGATGGGCATGGGAGGGGGTGGGGGAGGGGCGGAAAGGGGATGAGGGGGAAGTGGTAATTGCAAAGTTCTCTTTAATCTACAACATGGTAAATCTAGTATTAACCACAATTTGTTTTTGCTTTATACCTCCAGGGTGGATTAAAAACTTTCTTAGTTGGCATGCCTGGGTACCATTGAGCCGATTGTCTTACACGGTCTATCTCATTCATATAATTGTATTTCGGACATTCATTGGCAATCTAGGACAGCCATTTTATACTACTACTCTTGTTGTGGTAAGTATCAGTGGTATTGTCCAACTGGCACTCTCACCCACCATTCCCCTCCGCTCATTCAACCCACTTCACCAACCATACTCTTTTCTCTTTCTTTGTAACCTCCTAAAAATGCAATATCAACACTTTAAGAGGGACGGATCATTTAAATAAGGACTTTAGCACAACGAATCCCCATTTCTTCCAGTTTGTCAAGGAACTCTCTTGCTGATGTCCGTGAGAGCGTTGTGGTCAAGCGGTTAAGGAAGTGGACCTGTGATCTATGGCTTACAGGTTAAGTCCTGGACAGATCATTACGTTGTGTCCTTGGGCAAGGCACTTTTTATCTCCTCTCTTCACCCAGGTGTATAAATGGGGACTTGCGAGGTAACTTGTAAATATAGTTCTCTGCGCCGGTTTGTGGCTGCACCCTATGGGAAATCTCCCGGGGGACGCGTAGAGGTAGTGCTCTAGGAAGGATTGTTTGAATTGTGCACACTTTGGTGTGTGGGTGTGACAGGTTACCAATGACCAGGGGTTACGTGTTGCAAAGTCGTGGGAGGGGGACTTGGCCTCAAACTTGACTGTAAACCTTAAACTTTGTTTGTTTTTGTCTGCCAAACGCTAGTCTGTTTCTTTGCTGTTTCAATTTTGTTGACATCGTCCTCCGCAATCTCTTTTCATAGACTTGTTTAAAATTCAAGGTCAAAACAAATTACTTTGCCTCCAAATTGCAGCACATGATAAAAAAAATCAATTTCTGGGGATTCATGACCAACCATAAAAAACTCCAGGACAGTGAAATGGGTTACTTTTTGAAAGACTATAACTGTCTCATTTTAAGGACAATACTTTGAGAGTTGGCGATGAAATGAATGCCGTAAGTGTCCATTATTTAACTTTCCTAGTTCTCAAAGAACAAGAAGAAAAGAAACGAAACAGAAAGAATTAACGCAAGAGAGAGGAAGGAATATGTTTATAATAATAATAATTATGTTAAGGATATGCAAGTTGATGTTATCTATATGTAATATTAAATATACGGTCTTGATTAATTATGTATACTATTAATTAAGTAAATATAACGAGAAGAGCGGTGTAAGGAACCAGTAATTAGAAATTAATCAGATATAGGATTGCACACAATTTTTCAATCACAGTTAATGTCTCAATGTGTTTTTGCCAAATTTTAACTTCGACTTTTCCAGCTTTCTGCCCTTAAAGCTCAGTGAAAATAACACATAATTCTATGCAATTTTCATATTAATAACATTATTTTTTTATTGAGTTATCTGTCGTTACACATTTTGAGCTGAATAAAATTCGCCAGATATTTTAACGAGTCCGTAGATTTTACAAACTTCATTCAATATTTGCAAGCCAGATCAGATCAGATCATGCGCCAATCCAATCGCTCTGTTTTGTTAACGAGCGTTGGGCTTGTGTTCTAGCCTGTGTTAGGTCCATTCTCTTGAATAGTATATATCTTTCTTTCGGTCTTTAGCGATGTAGCTTGCGAAATTGTGTCATATTCTTCCATTGGAAGGAATAAACAAGTGTTTTCAGACGTTTCCTTCGTAAAATTGGGTAAAAAAAGTGGACGATATGAGTATATATATGTTACATTTGTGTAAAGACCATGCTGATATGGGCGTTCGCAGGGATTTTATGGTAAATCGTTCGCGCCAGAAGGGCAACAGAAAATAAATTTCTTTATTTTGATTGCGACAGCTTTTCTCCATTAAATCCACCTGGTCAGAGTGCATTTAGAATAAAAAATATTGAATATGCTTCCACAGTTTGTTTTCCAAAAATCATCAACAGACACACATTGAGACTTTAAATTATTGATGTATACCACAGTCCGTTTGATTTAATTAATTCACCTATTAATTAATTAATGGTAAATTTCTTCTGTATTTCTTCTTCGTGTTACAGATTTTCAACTATGTAGCAGTGACGTGTGTATCGTTCATGTTTGCAGCTTTCCTTTACCTCTCTGTGGAACTTCCAGTTGCCAATTTAGAGCAAAAGTTTTTGCCAAGGCCATGAGCTGTTGAAAGCTGTTTCACTATTTCTCAGAACAAATAACCGATACTTCCATCAGAACATCGTGACGAAATTACAACTGAGCTGTCGAACTTTAAAGTAAAGTTGAGCGTACGTGGCCATACACCAAATGGAATGTTTCAAATGAGACGCATAGATGTCACGTACTGGATATATTACGTGATAGCATGATAGTATTAAGCACTGGGTTTTATTATTTTTTTAGGATCAACATAATTCTATATACAAATCATGAACAGAAAACTGCCTAAGATATTAAACAACTAAAATCTTAATTTTACGATTAATCTGAAACAATACAGTGGTGAATACCGGTATAACGCAGTTGAAAGACATATTTAAAGCACCTAAACAAACAAAGCACAATACGAGTAAACAACAAAGTAAATAATGGGAATAAAAAGTACAAAACAATAGATTTAATATTGCTGGGGAAAAGATTTATTTTGGAAACGGTTCAAATTTGGATTTACATTTCCTGCTTTTAGTTGTTTTCATATATCTATAAAAGGCACTGGTGGCAAGTTTGAAAAAATATATTGCACTGATATTGCATAAATCAGTTCTTAACTAATAAGAATAAACACAATCTTCCTGATTGCACAATGAAAACTTTACTAAACCTCTGCCCTCTCAACCCCCCTCCCCACCCCCGAAATTCAAAACACCGCTGAAGTCAAGCTAACTGACCCAGTATTTCTAGTGAGCCCTAATGTCTCAAAAAGTGCATCGTAAGATATCAAAAGTGGGCGAGTGTCGGTGAAGTCCAAGATGGTGGTACGTACTTGGTTCAAGGTGTAACCGAACCGCATCTGTAATCTGACGCAAGTCTCGTGGTCAAAGAAAGAGGTAAGGTAAACCAAACTTTGACTCAGGATGTCCTGTTCGACGGTGTTGACTTTATTACAGAAATCGTTCAAGTTATCACGATGACATTTTTGTTCATTGTTCATTTCTGCAATGTTATGACCACCACGAAATCAATAATGTCATCGAAATAGGTTTGATGAATATTCATCACCTTTTTAGCTAAGGTTGATCAATTACATGCTATTATATATGATGGTACGAAATCATTCAATATATTTGCTTTGAACGAAACATTTTTAAATGATACAATCCAGGATTATGAAGTATGCATACCTGGTTACAATGTAATTCGTAATGACAGGACATATAGAGAAGGAGGAGGGGTTGCTGTATATATATAAAAAAAAACACCAGCTTCGTTCGACATTCCAAATTTGAAACAAATAGAATTGAAGGGATCTGGGTTGCAATTGTTTTACCTGATATTAAAAATGTGTTGTTATGTGTTTTGTTCTGCCCACCTGATTCAACAGCCGAGTGGATTGATCATTCATGAAATGTTAGCTGCCCATGTAATTCTTTTCTGACATTGTTATTATCTAGGATTTTAACATAACTCTATTAGGTGGTAGTAACAAAAGTGGACTGTTACAGAGTCAGACACAGGTGGTAGTTATATTTAGGTGTTGTTGTCGGAGTGGGAAAGGAATCGGCGTACGAGAAAGTAGACGAAAGGGCAGTTACATGTACAATGAAATACAGTAGAACTTGTAATTACATGAAATTATACAACAACAAAAAAACACAACGTACCGGTACTTACAAACTTATAACTTAAGTTAACGCGCGCGCAGAGGTACCTCCTTTTGGTAGGGTCCGGTGGTGTAGGGGTTGGTCCGGCCTATTGGTACGAGACTGGTTGATGCGTTTTCCACAGGTAAGTAATTATAAAAGTTCAGGTAAGCAGGTTATTAATTCTGATTGATTACGATATAGACGTCGGTGCTGGGCAGAGTTACAGGAAACGGAAAGGGTTGTTTTAAGATAAAAATCCAATTAGGTTCAAATGTTATGGCAAGAAGGAATAATTCAAACAGCAGCAGCCGAGGATCTGAGAGGCTGCATCACGGGAGAGGGACTAGAGCCACCGTCGAACTGTTCGTTATATAGCGAGTTCAGCCGACCGTAACTGCACCTTGGTATTCAGCATGGCGTGCCTTGACAATAAAGGAATTCGGCCACATACTTAGAATGGTAAACATGGTATACAGACACAAACAAATTGACTTTGCATAACAGGACGCAGGACATGCAGAAATATGACTTGAAGCAAGTAATAAAGGTACCAACTAGAGAAACTAGTTCATCGTGCACATTTATTGATCATATTTATACGACTAAAGAAAGTCGAATTGCCAAAGTTTGAGTGACCATTACCCGATACATTTCACTTTGAAACACGCTGCCTCACACCAAGCAACATCTAAAAAGAAATTGCACGAAACTATGAACTATCATGCGACAAATAAAATAGACGGTAAATGCGTTCAAGCATGACATAAGAAATTGTTCTTGACAATTTGTGTTTCAGGTAGCAGATGCAAATCGGTCGTTAGAAAATTGGGGAAATATTTTTATAAATATTGTAAATAAGCATGCTCTCCAAAAAGAAAAAAGGGTCAAAATAAAAACCAGCCCAAAATCAACCCAAGTGGTTAAATGATCCAGAGACATATCGATTCTGGAGAAACAAAGTTGTAAGTTTAATTCGATCGGCTAAACAAAGTCATTTTAGAGATTCTATTGCTAAGTATAAAAAGGCGATTCCAAAGCTATTTGGCAACTTCTTAGAAACCTCGAGGATCATAAACCTCGTTATTGCTTGAATAATTGGAGACCAATTTCACTGCTTAATGTGTCTTATAAAGTTGCATCTTCCTGCATTGCAAATCGTATGAAGGCAGTTCTTCCTAATATTATTTCTTTGAACAAAAGTGGCTTCCTGAAGGGTCGGTATATTGGTGATAGCATTCGTACAGTGTATGAAAGAGTACATTCCATGTTTTTCCGTTTTGTGTGGAAAAATAAACCAGACCGTATAAGTCGAAGACAATTAATACAAGGATGCCCCGATGGGGGATTGCAAATGGTAGATTTTTGTAAACATTGTATTGCTCTTAAGATCTCTACTTTTGGTCGTTTGTTGAAGAGCAGAGCTCTAATTTTGTCTGCTGTATTTTACGTAGGTACAATATAAGTATTGACTCTTTCTTTGATCCTGGGGATTTTTATGTGAAATTAGTGAGTTCAAAAATCTGTAATCCTTTTTGGAAGAACCTTTTTGAAACTATATACACATAATTTTCTTCATGGTGTTTTCTCTACTATTTACAATGATACTACTATATTAACATTGCCAATTTGGAATAGCAGTTTATTTAAAGTTGGAAATAGCCCAGTATATTACAAGCGTTGGTATAACAAGGGTATACGTTTTATTGGCGATTTGATTAGTAATGGTACTTTATATACTTTTGATAAGTTTACTCAAGAGTTTAACCTATCAACCAATTTGTTGGAGTATTATGGTATTATCAGCTCTATTAAGGAAAAATGGAAGGGTTTATCCAATGATACAATTTTAATGGTTATTTTTCCTAATAAAAGTTATAAAAATATTCTGCATGCAAGTGGTTCTTTTTGTTCTAAAGCAGTTTACAATAGATTGCTGGAGTTTTCAGGTTATGAGCACAAATCCTATATTAAGTGGTGCCAGACTCTTGATATCAGTAAAAAGGATTGGTCTTTTTATTGTTTTGTAGTCCCTTTTCGGTGTTCGAGTGACGTTAAACTTAGATGGTTTCAATATAGACTGTTGCATAGGATTATTCCAACTAACAAGTATTTGCATTTAATAAAAGTTATCACTTCTGATAATTGTGACTTTTGTCAAGAATATGCTGAAACCATTGAACATTTATTTTATGATTGTGCTCACTCGGCTAAGACTTGGAATAATTTACAAATTTTACTAAATAATGCAGGTGTGAATATAATAGTTAAATATATCTCCATAGTGTTATTTGGTGCAAAGTTCGCTCGTGAATTAAATTTCATTATTATATTAATCAAAGTGACATCTTCAATTGCAACAAAGAATAATCCCAAGGCAAAATAAATTACTATTGTATTTGAAAGAAAATTCGGGGTACAAAAGAATATTTTAATTAGAAATATGAAAGGTAAAGAGTGAAAAAAAAGTCTCAGAGAGACTGACTTCGACAAATTGATCCAAGATTTTGCAAGGGTCAAGTCTCGTAAAGTGTCTGGTCTGTAAATATATGTACTGTACTAAATCCATGTTATGATTGATCATGATTGCTCATTTGTACTGAGAGATGTGGTAGCAGCCTGTTAATTTGCTTACGGTAGGGGTGGTAGCAATCTGTTCATTTGTACCGAGAGAGGTGGTAGCAACCTGTTTACTTGTACTGAAAATTTACTTCAAAAGTCACAAAATACTGCACCATTTTGCATATAAGCACCCTTAATTATTCAAAAAAATCCACCCCCTTTCCTTAGACCCCTCCCCCAGGACGGCGATCACTGGGGTGTTGTTGGCCTCCACTACTGAAGGTTGCCCACGGGCCTCCACATGTCTAAATACGGCCCTGCATGTCAGGGAAGTTAAGCTTCTTATAATTTACTGGAGGCATGCAGGTTTAGTAGGGAGTAGGCCTACAAGGCGGTGGCGGTCTGCTTAAAATGGCTAAAGGAGGCCCGCATAATCATGGAATAAGTGAAGTATTAAAATGCAATCCGCGTAGTCATGGTTTAAGAAAGGTAAAAGGCGGTTTGAATGTCATTTGGAGCCAGGTTCTTTTGGTTTTAAATTGAAATACACAATGACAGAATTCAAGTTAGTGTCTTTTATTTCAGCTACCACCTATACTTCTTTTATTGGTGAAGACACTTTTGGTCTATTATATTTGGGACTGTTAAAAGAAAACCTCTCTCTTGTTGTGTCGGAATATATATATACAATCGTGCGGTTGAATTTCTCCTGAAAAGCCATCTTGACCAAACTATTCCATTCGGCAGCTCGACTTCACCATTTTGGCGCTGTTTAACTAAAATTAATTATCACCGCCATTTGTATGAAATCAGCATTCCTCGCCCGAGCCTAATCTATCCTGAGAATCTAAAGTCTCGGAGCCAAATTCTATCCTGCTCCTGACAAATTCTCCCCTTCTCCATCCTCCTTAATCATTCCAATGTGCGTAATTAGTTCGGTAAGCCATTCTGCTCCTCCAAAAAAACTGGTATTTTCCGCTGACAAAAACGTAGTTTTCCGCTGAAAACTTTGGTGTGCGGAAAGCACCGTGTGTTGTTTAATACCAGTGAAACATTCTTTTAGCATGTCAACGTTTCTTCTAGATTCAGTTTGCACCGAGAGACTATCTAAGCAAACCATCTAAACCATCTTTTAAAAAAAAGGATAATTATTTCGATACGACCTAAGTTCAAGTCGTTATATCTAAGTTCCAATATATGTGAATAGTCTTTTGCGTACTGAACAACTATTGTACTGATTTATCATAATATCTTACTTACTGCCTGGTACACCATGTCCGACTATAAGTTATTTTTTAATTAAAATACTGAGTTATACTTCTATAAAAAAAATATATTCATACCCACAGAATAATACACCCACAGAAATATGGGGATATGGCTTTTCTTTCCGGGTTCAAGCACTTTGAACAGTCTTGGGCTTACGGTAAAGTTCATGAGAGTACCACTTACGACGACAAGATCTCTAGCGCAAGTCTGGCGCCGGTGTATCTTACCCTTGACATTCGACTTGGAATAAATGTGAAGTGGATAGTAACAACTAACGTAAAAGGAAATACTCGTCATCTTGTGATTAGACTTGAAACTGAGAATCAAACGCATGATTCAGTGTGAGGCTAGTTGTTGAAGTGCTTGTGGAACAACGAGAACAGCAATTTAGTAAGCAGTCTTCTTTCGGTATGTATAACCTTATTTTGTCGTTTAAAGAACTTTAGATATTAAACCAATTTATCATCTTATTCTCAGCATATGATAGAGTTCTTTTTGATTAAAGAAAGAAAGAAAGACATTGCCCCCAAATTTGTCATTTTCTCTATCTTGTGATGTCATAGTGCCACAATGGCATCTGAAAATTTTTAGGGTGGTTTTTTTTTTTTTTTTGTTTCTTTCAATATTTTCAAATTAGAATGTACCACAAATTTCTGAATGTTTATTTTTTTTCCAGGAAACGGCACTTTTTAATTACAAGTAGTTCTCTATTTCTGGGTAAAAGGGTCCTGTGTAAATATCTTTTTCTTAATCTCTTACCAAGAAAAGAGGAAGGAAATATTGTGCCTTCATTTAAGAAAACAGGGTACCGTTGTTCTAATCTACGAAAAGGGGTCACTTTTGGGGTTTTACCACAGAAATTAAAGTTAAATTTCAATGGGTTTTCCACAAATCTGGCAGCACCTGACCACCACCCCCGACCCTTGTTCCATCTGCCCGGCTCCACCGTCCATGTTTTCATTGTTACTATTTATAAGGCGTCATGCTCTGTATCCACTGGAGCAATATGATTACAAAATCACATCGGTGCCGACTTCTATTTAGCTGTGTATTTCATTTGTGAAATAAATTAGAAAAATAAATAAGATGTTTGATATTTTGCAGTGTCACAAACACATACAAAAATAAACAATATAGGTAATTTTTCTCGCGACAAAACTTATCATTTTGGCCAATTTTTTGGAATGCAGTATAGTTTGTGATTTAATGTGACAATTTTCGTACACTCCTCTTAATAGCGTAACATTGTTGAAACGCTGATTTAGCCTCAATCGAAATTTCCCTTCATTTGATACTTTTTCACCTCCTTTTTATGCTATTTTGCTTTGTTTCTCTCTTGAATCCAATTTTTTTTTAGGACTCAGCCATGATCTTCTCCACCAAGTTGTTGAGCTATTTGCTAGTTATCGTGATCACTGCAGAGGTAAATCATTGTGAAACTGTTAACAATGATCCTGGTAAGGAAGAAAATGATGTTGAAGATATCAAGAATCATGTTACGTATCAGAAAGGCGATGGTAGTACCTGCAAGAACGAATTGTACAACGTATTGTACAATGCAACAAACGCGCAAGTGGCAGGTAAGTCTTTGACTAAGCACAACACTTCAGAGAGTCATGTGCTTAA
>KN886598.1:24911-40193 GCA_000934455.1 Apostichopus parvimensis
TGATGAGAATAAAATTGTGCATTTTATGTTTTTTTTTTAAATTTTGTGTTTTAAAGAAAATATGTGGAAAGCAAGCGTGTTAAGATTAATATTCCAAATAATATTGGTCGTATACAAATGCAATGAAGTTACCATCGACGGAAATTAAAGCAGCTGGTTGAAAATAGCAGTGCCTTTTTCTATCGCCATTGACAACCATTAATGAACATAAAGTGTTTCGCTATTTCGTTCAACTCATATACTAACCGATGCTTTAGATTCTTGTTTTAAGATTGACTGTTTGTTTTTCTTATTTTTCTCAAAGAAACATATGATACTGCATCGCCTACATTTGTTTTTGAGGTCAATCTTTACATTTTTATTATCTAAATTATACGCTCTTTTCATTTAACACGTTGATAAATTCTTTAACAATTAAGTATTTCTTTGCCTTAAAGTAATTGGCATTCAGTTTTAAAATAATGTTAATTTAAAACTTATCCTGATGCGAAAAGGTAATCTGTCACAGATCAGTTCTACACTCGTCAAGATTTCGTCTCTTGTAATTTCTAATAATCTAATTTATAGATAAAAGTGACATATTTAACTTTTGTCATTAATAGAGGATTTTAGCAAATTGTGTGTTAGTTACCGACATCATAGATCACGTGACACTAAACGGAGTTTTACATCAAGTTAAGAAACCGATTATAATTCCGAATGAGGACTTACTGAGTTGGCTAAAGAGACGCGGGGATTTAACTATACTGTCCAATGGTGAGTTGATCTACAGTTCTTGTTATTGTTATTGTTTTTTATTCTTGTTTTTTGTTCTTGTTTTTTGTTCCTGTTCCTGTTCCTGTTCTTGTTCTTGTTCTTGTTCTTGTTCTTGTTATTGTTCTTGTTGTGTATTCTTGTTTTTAGTTCTTGTTCTTGTTCATATTCCTGTTCCTGTTCCTTTGCCTATTCCTGTTCATGTTCCTGTTCTTGTTCCTGTTCCTGTTCTTGTTATTGTTATTGTTCTTGTTGTGTATTCTTGTTTTTAGTTCTTGTTCTTGTTCTTGTTCCTATTCCTGTTCCTTTTCCTATTCCTGTTCATGTTCCTGTTCTTGTTCCTGTTCTTGTTCCTGTTCATGTTCCTGTTCTTGTTCTTGTTTTTGTTCTTGTTCTTGTTCTTGTTGCTTTGTCGTAGTTGGGATACCAAAAACTGAGATTCCAAATTGAAAGTCAAACACCCTGCAGAAATTATGATCTGTATGACTGAGATGCTTCTTATATAGATTCGATCTCAGTCACTCCCTGTTGAGCTATAGCGCCAGAGTTGACATAATTTGAAGCCGTTCGCCACATGCTGCCTTTTGATAGTCGTGAAGACCCATGGTCTTACGATGGACCGCCAAAAATTAAGTTACTGTTTTTTTGTTAACAACCAGTACTCGCTAAGGTCACGTGCACTATTGCATGCTCACGATTGGTTACACATTGTTCAAACTTGTCATTTGATCCACGCATTACTGCCCACTGCCCAGTCGTGAAGCCGACGCGATTTAAAACTAGTGGCAAGATCTTGATAAGTCGTTGGCAAAATAAATATTCATAATTTATTCAGAAATTGGTGCTTGGTCCCTCATGTTTAAAGGTATGATCAAGTCATCGCTGAACCACTTCTAGTAACGTTACACATAGAAATATGCAGGAAATAGAAGACAATGTAGCGTGACTGTGTAACACGGTGACATCACAGGTGACGTAATAACACCGTTTCTTTGTTCTGTGAAAATGAAATGAATATCAGTCTGCGAAATATCTGCAAAGGAAGAAGATTATGAAAAAGAGGATTCTTTACCATAGGCCTACCAGTGGGGTCTCATTGTTACACTGACTGTGTATCGTCAGAGTATTTGAGATAAATTTATTTGTAAGCATGACATCCTCATTCGGTTTCAGCCTTACAACAGTCAGGTGTTCTCGTTGATGCTTCCAAAGCAACTTCTTTCACGATATTTGCTCCAACAAATGCTGCCTTTGAGAAGTTACCACAACAAACCATGAAGGCAATCTTTGCTTCACCAGCACGACTCTCAGGTAACAGGGTAGAATCATTTTATGTTTTATTATAACGATACGTTTAATCATAGCCTATAGATTAGTGGTATTACGGAAAGAGGAAGTGTAGCCAAATTTATTGCTGGAAATAATTCAGTCTATCGCGACCTTGACGGGTAAATCAACCAAATGAAAACACTCCATTTGAGTTCAATAAGAGTCGGAGGAGAAGAAGAATTTAACATGGTTATAAATTTTATTTTTCCATTATGAAGAATATGCTGCAAACGGCTAAGCTCAGAGCTATCTGGAAAGGTGCAAATTTAAACTTGGTGGCACATCGAACTGAATGTTAGGTATAACTATGAGCGGATATGAGTTTCATGGTGACTCAGTCGAATTACGGGGAAATTTTCTTTTGATTTAACCATTTAGTTTGTTTCGTTTAAGACTTAATGCAAATGATACAGTAACTTTGTCATACATTCATGTGATCTTATATTTACACGGTGGAGGCTAAATTTGATTTGTTTTTACTGTACAGATGCATCTATAAATTGTTTCCAAATGAAAGGCACTCTTGCTCGACAAGAATATTTCCGTTTAATTCTTTTCGTTTGTCTTATTTTCATTGAATATAAACAACAGCGCTACTGAAACAGTACATTTCTGACTTTTCGATCTGTGACGTCATGTTGGACAGTCATTCATCACCTTGCACATTAGTCGGCAATCGTTTAGCGATTAACCGTACAGAAGACGGTCTTTTCGTCAATGGTGGTCCCGTGCTTGAGTCTGATATAATCACCACAGACGGTGTCGTTCACGTGATTGATACCGCATTCATACCGGAGCAGGGTGAGTATATACGCTACACAGATTACGGTAGGTATACATAGGTGCACGGTTAAGGGAGGAGTGGGTGGGGGGGGGGTCGGGCGATATATACCGATTTAAATCGACAAGGCTTAACATATACCGATTTAAATTGATATATATATATCGATTTAACGAGATATTGTGATACCTAGCTATAATATATAATTCTGAAGGTTCTCCAAACAGTTTCTGTTCAAAAGTTAATAATATCGTAAAAAAGCCGAAAGAATTAATGACATCATTATATTCAAAGTTAGCTCTCCATATAAAATGCCATATGATTGGTTAAAATCCTAAGTTTAAGATGACGTTATCTCTCTTGTTTAAGTCGTGAATATAAGCTACCCATATATTCAAATTTTAGGCTTTTCGGATATTTGTCCTTTACACACAACCGTAAAAGTCGCCACATCGCCACGCCGTATTCCCGTTAAGTTGAATGGTCATGTGGTCTCCAAATTTCCCTCAAAAAGGCCGCTCTTTAGTGTCTGACGGTCTTTCCATTGACATTTATCCGCTGAAACTCATATGCGTTGTTTCTGTGAGGCCGATGTTACACATTCGTTTAAGTTGCAAAATCAGATAATCTGAACATTAAAGACTATTTATCCTTACTCACAAGTTTATTTATTTATTCATGCAAGAGAGTAACCAAGAATTGATCCAATAAAGTCATTGCGAGACGAGTTTTACTTATTTATTTTACATATGTATGTATTACGTTATGTTATGTTTGTTTATTTATTTACTCTTTTTTTGGCTTTAATATAGCTCTACTGATACCTGAGATCTTTCCTAACTCGTCGTTGGTATTATCTGTGGTCGAGGACGCTGGTATTCTCTCTACACTTACTAATCAACATTACTTGACGTTTTTTGCACCAGATACGAATGCACTGCAGGTATCCATATATAGCGACCCCATTCGGCCTCCACTTTATTTGCATTTACAACGAGAAAAGGCTTTCTTTCGATAAGGAAGGTCTATTTGTGTTATTTTTGTAAACTATGTTATAGCTTCGTGTAAAGGCATGTATAACAGAATGATTAAAACACCTATCCTTAAATACAGAACCCTCGACGCCTTTTCAGTTATCACATAGCATCCGATGTGATAGACTTACCAATAATGCAATGCTGTTTTTGAGGGGCACAATACTGATTGACCTTCAAACATTATATTTATAAAAACAGATTATTCTCAATGACACACGAGCGACTGAAGCTGATTGGCTGACGAAAGTACTGAAGGGACATATTATCTACGCCCCCTATATGTCACATGACTTCACGAGGGCTGATGGAACGCCACTCTCACGTTTTGAAGTGCCGGAACCTACAGACGACGAGAATATGGAACAGGTAAAAAATTATCGTGCCTTGTTTTGTTTTTTTTCATCATAACACGTCCAAACAATGTAAGAGTAAAACCTCACTGTTCTTAAAATGATCATCAATGTCCTCGAATAATAAAGTCATTATTTAACCTGACGCAAAATGTGGTGTTGACACACTTGACCTTGTTTATATAGCTTGAATCTTTTGACATTATTGTGTTGAAAAGTCAACTTGATCCTCGAAATTTCAACATTTTATATCGCTCTTGAGAAGAATAAAAAAGTTTTAAAAAATTCGTAATTTCGAGTAATGACTTGCAACCGAAATGTTGAAATTTGAGATAAGGTGTCTAAATTTCGGTAATAAAGGAACAATGTGAAATGTGGATAAACAAAGTCAAAAGTTGACTTTAGCAGGGACTAGTCGAATCTTTGAGATAAAAAGCTGATACTTTCAGTGTCGCATCTGGCCACTGTAGCATCTACAAAAATTATGTTGGAGAAGATCTCCCAAAGACATCACAACATATGTTTCCCGCCACTTTTGTTGGCATACTACGCCACTGTGTATAAGGGAGATTTAACTTGGAACGGGGAGGAGGCTGTGCACATCGAAGGTAGAGAGGGGGGGGGGGGTGGAGGAGGAGGTAATGTATGGACTACCGGTAGAGAACGAAGTAGATAACGATTCATTATATGGCTTTAAGATAATAAAAAGGTTGTATTCGTCCGCCATCAATATGATGTAACAGGGATCAAGAGCTTCTTAGAATCGCTTAAAATATAATCACAAGACACGAGATGCGTTCTAAAGAGAAAAATGCGGCACACTTAATATGAATCCATTTTATTGACCACCATAAGATATAAGATGATTTTGTATCACCAATCGTGTTCTTTATATAAGAACACATTGATGATAGTGGTACCAGTTTTATGAATGGGGTGTGCGAACCGGGAGGCTAACAATATGCTAAGCATAGAGCAAATTCATAGTAATTCTTCTTTTAGATTCTCACATGTAGTTTTGTGCTTGAAAATCGCTACCAGAGAATAGTCACCACATATCTGAAAATATTGCATGTCTCATCTCTTGGGCAGACCCAGCACTCCCAGACAATAATAGCGCCCCCACTTTTGATAAAGAAAATTACTCTCCTTTAATAATATACTTTTTAAGAAAAAGTCACCCAGGAAAGAACCTGGGCACGAAAACCAAGCTACCGAACGACTTATCCGCTCTCAACCCCAGTCCCCCTGCACCGGGACTGTGACTGTGTGATCATCGTCAGGTGTGCATCACCATTCCCCTCGAAAGGGAACAGATACTTTTTTAAGAAAAAGTCGCCCAGGAAAGGGAACAGATACTACTTTTTAAGAAAAAGTCGCCCAGTAAAGAACCTGGGCACGAAAACCAAACTATCGAACGACTGATCCGCTCTCAACCCCAGTCCCCTTGCATCGGGTCTGTGACTGTGTAATCATCGTCGGGTGTGCATCACCATTCCCCTCAAAAGGGAACAGATACTTTTTAAGAAAAAGTCACCCAGGAAAGAACCTGGGCACGAAAACCAAACAACCAAACGACTGATCCGCTCTCAGCCCCAGTCCCCTTGCATCGGGACTGTGACTGTGTGATCATCGTCGGGTGTGCATCACCATTCCCCTCGAAAGCGAACAGATACTACACATGATCTTAGTCATGCATATCATATGGCGACTGAACCTCATTTTTACAACATTTAAGCCTGACATGATTCAACTTATTTACGTTGTTGACGCGATCTTACTCAAATGATTTATAAAGAGGATATTTCCTACGAATATCAGGAGTATCAACTTTTAAACTCTATCTTTCCTATAAAGCTCCGATTATACTTCATACACATGTTCATATTATCGTTTAAGGCTTTCAAAGTAATTGGCCAAAGGTAACTGGATTTTATCTTACAGCTCAGGCGGACAGTCGGACTGATGAAACTGCAGTGTGCCCGCCTTGTCCGATCGGACATCGAGGCCTTTAATGGACACATTCATGAAATAGATAAGGTAGGATATAATATTAACATGATAGATATAAACTTTGAATAATTAAATCTATTTCGTTGAGTTTCCAACACACGATTATCATATGTATTGGTACTGGGTCACGTGGGCTTACACACTGACACGACGACCAAAGAAGAGAATGGGGCACGGTGTCATGTGAGTAGGGTGTGGTGGGGTGGGGGGGGGGGAGTGCACAAAACCCGCGTGAACACCGTTGCTTTTCCACCCTCCGACACCTCAGTATTGGGAGTCATCAATCCATGTAAGATCAAATTTGAATATTAACTGCTGGCTTGATACCAGGATTGACAATAATTTTTCAACCAAATTTGTAATGATACACAGACGGGATGAGTGGTCTCTGTTACAACAAGGGCAATGTAAACGCGATATGTTTCGTATATACCATTCATTCTACCCAGATCAGTGACGTGCACAAAAAGTGGGGGAGGGGGCATGTCAGTCGGGCGGAACAAAACGTCCAGTCGGGCAATATGTTGCAAAATTAAATATTATCTATTAGCACAACCTTGCGCTTAGGCCTTATAACAGACCTATTAATAGTCTAAATATGCCTCAAATGATCAATTAAGTTTGCCTCCTCTACCCTCTTCCATCCTTGCAAATCCTGCACGCGTTACTGACCCGGATCAGACCTCAGGTTCTAATGGAAATGTGGAAATTAATAAAAAATAAACAAAGTGGGACAATAAAATTTCAGTGAAATGATAATAGGGATATATGATGAGACGAGATGACGAAATGAGGAGGCGCATGAGGAGGGGAATGGGGAATAAACAATCGTATACCTTGGCAATTTTATCATGTGCCATTTGTCCCACCACCCCCCCCCCTCCCTCCCTAGCGATCCATGTAATGCCTTCAAAAGTTAGTATTGTCATTAAAGCTGTTGTTTATATGTTTCGTTGCGTTAGAGAAGTAGCTTTGTATTCTCCAAATAGCATTATGCCATGAAATGACGTATTAACGACAAATTTATTCATCACAGGTTCTTGTGACCCCTACGGAAAGTGCTTGGGACGTACTGAGTCAACATCCCAGATTTTCAATATTTGTGAAATTTGCCAGAAGAGTTGGTCTAGAATCCGTACTCCAAACGGATAATATTACCGTCTTTGTACCAGAGAATACGATATTCCAGCATTTCCTACCAGAGGATTTTAACCGGCTTGTGACAGATAAACGTCATCTTGAGGATTTTATTCGTTTTCACATAGCGAAAGGTAAGCAGAAGGATTGTGTTTAAAACTCAAGTATAGGCTTAATCTGATACTGCTGTGTACTATAAGTGTTTCAAGAAGGGACATAAACGCAGTTAAGTTCAGACTTGAATATATCTTTAGCTAGTTATGTTTCATAAAGCTTAAGGTTTAATCATACATCAATTAATGTCAAAAATTTGAGTGTTGTTAAAAAAAAATTAGTAATCCTCTTTGATACTAAATCCAATAAAGAAAATATGTTGCACTAGCTTGACTAGCCAAGTTTCATTTCAATTAGTCGCCCAAAAAAAAAATCAACATTTTGTAACCTTCCATGTTTGCTTATGTTTAAGGTTACTTTGAAAGTGTCTGAACGACAAAAATGTCCATAATAATTGCATCAAGTTCTTTAATAGATCTAACTCTTTAACCATAATTTGTTTGGAGACTATGGCTGATTGTCTTATTTTAACCTTATTTTGAGTTGCACTCTGAGCAGTTTTGGGAAAATTACTAACCAAACTTAAAAAGCTGCTATAAAATAGAGGGCGTTACTTACAGGTAGTTATCTTGAGGACGTTCTATATATATATCGAGTATGAGTGCACCAGCAGTTTGAGTGAAGCAGGAGCAGTGTAAGCAGGAATGCATGGATGTACAATAGAATGGGAAGGTAACGATGGGGGGGGGGGGGGGGGTGCTGGAAGGAGCAGTAGTTTTGGGAGGTTTTCTCTTCATTTTAGTTTTTTCAGCAAGAGTAACGTAAGTTGTAAGGCTAACTTTGGGTACCATTTCATCTTTATCCACCGACCAGGGCGCATGTGTATGAGTGACGTGAAACACCTTGGCTATCCGCCACCGTGGTATTGGTTCCTCACAGGACACGTGGAGACGTATCTCGAAGACAGACACTTACGAGTGGTATCTGGGAGAGATGCGACGACGATTAATAATGTCGATATCGCAGAAACCGACATCGTCAGTTTAAACGGTGTGATACATGTTATCAACGGTATCCTCATACCGCCATCAATACCGCCCAGGCTTGGCGAAGAACTAGTAGAAATCGTAGGACTTGGTAAATAAGGGTTCGATCCGGTCAGACGAGACAGGTGTGAGAATCTATATAATTATGGTGTCAAGTAATTCGCCATTCCGTTGTCCGGTAACCGTAGCCAATGAGTCTGCAACCCAATGATGAATATCAGATCTCATGAATAGTCATAACCCACTTCCATCGTACCATGCCAGTGGGACAATTTTGTAATGATCATACCGAAGTCCCTATAATGTCCTCGCGATACTCAACAGCATATATCATGCATATCCATGAACCCTCTTAACTAGTCCGCAGCTAGTTGTAATAATTTCCTAATACCGATACAAATCTATGACTGACCTCCCACAGCACGCTTCCAAGCACTCGTACTGACAGAATGTATTAACAGTTCGTAACCTTTCATCGATAGAAACATGATATTCATACTGCAGCTCATATTGTCAGTACGACTGCTTTGAAGCCGGGAAGTATGAAAGGACAGTATGGGGGGGGGGGTGGGTGGATCGTCCCAACTGCATGAATCGCGAAAGACTGTTGCACTACCTTTCTAAATATGTTGAAGAGATAAATGTGTGGAAATTAAGGTACGGTACCTTTAATTTGAGTTTAAGGATGTTTTCTCTTCCAGATCCAACGTAATGTATACGTAAAATGACGATATTATATTTCGGGTTGCTGACAGCGTGACACTTGCATGGTAGCTAAATAATACTAGAATACTGCTGGTTGCAAACAGTCTCAACTCTCGACATTTTTTATAGAAGATGAATTCAGTATGTCTATTTCATCCTGTCACGTGTCTCTAGAAAGCTCGAACACATGCAGTCAATAATCTTTTTGCTTTTGTCCGTCTAGCGTATTTACTCATAACACTGATTATCTTCAATAAACCGCCCGCTTATATTGTTACGTAATGAAATGGATCAGTTTTTGTTATTTCAGTTTCTTTGATTAATTTTGGTCATGATCTCGCCTTCAAACTCTACAGCTTACATTTGCAATCTTTGCTTAAGCTGTTGAAGGAGACACAAACCTCTTTTATCATCTTCAAATATGATAATGCTCTCAGTGAAGAACAACCCCACCTCACCCCCACAACCCCCACCTCCGCTAAACACACACTCACACAGAGACACAGAAAGAGTAAAGAAAATATTGCTCTTTTGGAAATGTTCTAGTCTAAAAGTAATTTCTAGAGGCTGTCATTTTGTGAATCTGTGATGTCATAATGTCACTATGATCTGAGACCCAAATTATTTCTCTCTTTGTCTGTTCTTTTCCTTTTTTTCAAGGTAGACTGTTGTTAACAGTGTTGCCAATGTAACCAATGCCAATTTTTAGGTCTTGTCAAGAGCTTCATTATGTTGTATGTATGTTAATATTTTAGATCCTCCTGCAAGCAGGAACTCGCGAAGAAAGCCTCATTGGCTTATCAAAGCCGCAAGCTGACCGAAGACAGTCTCTTAGATTCATATTTGTCAATTGTCAACAACTCTGTAACTGGACGACATACATTAATCTTGGAGTGACTCGAACTGGGGACCTTATCATTGGAAGGCACTGATTTCAATTGATGGGACCCGGGACCTTATCAAAGTTACGGGTGTAGGGAGGTTGATGCAATATTCTTCAACCATCAATTTCTCTCCTATACTTGCAATCGTTATGAGCAGTCTCAAAGCAAAAGTTAGTTTTTAGGGGGGGGGATGAAGGTTGGGTGGGTGGGGCAGGAGGGAGGGTGGTTTGAGGATACGAGGGTGAAGCAATATGGGTAATAACTATCACCATTTACTCCAAGGGCTGCTTTAACTACGGACAGTTTTAACCGGGTCGATATCTTAAGCAATGGACAATTCTGTTCCCTGACGCCACTGGGTATACTCATCTTGACTGTCCGTTGGGAAGATTCAGGATACTGTAAGATGATATAAAGGGATCGTCTTTAAGACCTTGAAAGATAACTTTAGGGAGAATGTGTTGTCTTGATAATAAAAGAAAAAGAGAGTGCTGATAGTGTTTCAATATATAGCTACTCCGGTTTTCATGAACTTAAGCATTAAAATATGCTGAATCTCTGTATAGCTGTTTTAAGGCTAACATTGATGATGACGTCACTTCCTCGTTGCATATCTAAAGGTTAAGGTTAATCCACTCTTCTATCAATTTAATAATTCAGCTAAAAACATCGTGTTCTTATTAATATCATATAACAACAGAGAGCATCGTTGGATGACATTGAGCACCATCTGTGCTGGACACATTTGTATATGCATTGTTAACATGTCATCTGAGGGCCATAAAATGTCTTGTTTTTCCTATTGAGTTTAGTGTTACATCTGATGGAACTGATCTAATAGTCCAATAGTTAGACTACATAGTCCAGTCACTTTAACTAATGAACGTCAACTGCTCGAATGGTTGAAGTTGAAAAGAAGACATATACATGAGGAAAAAAATGAATTCAATAAGGAAGATAGGTCTAATAATAATAATGATAAGAAGAAAAAATAAATAAAACGAAAGCAACAATTAAAAGAAAAGAAAAGATCTTCATTCTAGCCTGAATAATCTTAAATAAAAGATAATAAAGTGTGTATTATGATTACAGTTCATATCAAATGTTACAAACACAAACCCTAATATCACATAAATACGTATGCAGCGGATTATGAAAAGTTATTCAGGTGGGAGTTTCTCTTACCGTTTCAATAGTGTATTTTTCTTGTTTGTCGAGAATTCATAAGCAACTTCATGTCACTAGATATAAGACCAGTGACTTTCAAACCATTTTACCGATTTGTTTTTATGAAATTGAAAGGGGGGATTTTGACAACCTCGAATAATTTTAAAATAAGATATAGATGCATTTGCAGTTATCATCATGCAAATATTGGGATTATCAGCTGCATTGATTGCCTTCTTGTTGTAACCATGATTGGTCCATTGTGTCAGCAGCCAGTGTGTTTATCGTCTGTACTATATCAAACTGATTCGAAAATCATCTGCAGGTTTTCGAGATTTGCGGAATAGTGTCGGAGCCTCTACAATTCCTTTTTGCACGAAATACTCGCCTAAACTTTAATATAATCATGCTTTTCTGGATTTTTTAGGCGAAAGTTGACAGCATTTACAACCTGATCTTTAATCTTTAACTTCAGCTAGAATGTCTGTCCTACAGATACAATGGAAATTAGATCGAATTATAGCTCGGCGGTTATTTCATTTTTTTGTTAAGTTGAAAGACATGAGGTGGGTGGTAACGTTACAGACAGACACTGCCTACGTGCTATTTGCTCAAATCGTCGGGGATAAAATGAATGGCATATATCACCGATGAGGTATGTGTGTAAGGTATATATAAACTCACTGCAAGTAATCAATAATAAAGACAGTGTGATTGTATTGGCTATCTGTATAGAGCTAATGTACTAAACACATTCGTTAGAGGTCGAAACTAAAGGAGTAGAATGAACCAAAATGTGACGTAAGAATTATTCAGACAACCATAAGCGTGTGCATCGTGAACCACGAAGGTCCAACATTACATAAAAACATAAAGTCCATCACAAAAGCTCAAGCGTTCGAAGCATTTCCGTTTTATAGTAATGACTTTGCAGCACACTTTTCTGCACGAGTTTGACCATTTCTACATATAGCCTACTACAATCGCGTGCCGGTTATTCACCTTCTACATGAACGACGGAGAAGGGGGAGATGAGGTGTGGATTTATCCGTCATTTTTAGTTTTGCCATGTCTAAACATGTATAATAATAACCCAGGCAGATGTAATCATTGAAAATTCGAGTCAATGTTACAAGTATGACTGCATAGCACATTGGTATACCGACGTAAAAGCAGTACCCGGTTTCATTTCTACGAGGAAATTGACAGCTAGCTAACCGTCAAATTATCATTCTGTGTTTTGTCATAGGCCTACCAAAAGTCCGTGGAAGTTTTGGCTTTTTCCTTAAACATTTCGAAATGTGGAAAAGGTCGAAAGATTGAGGGAAACACCGAAATCATTCAACAGTGTATTTGGACCTTTCGTTATACCCTCATACACTCCACTTCTTTATATAGTTCCACCTAACTATGTAATTAAATTATCCCGAATTTTCAAGAAATCCATTTTGAGATAAAACGTTACAATTTCAAGGAATAAATCGAAATATTTGGAAGATATCAGGATTTATCAGGATTGGTGTAATGAGTGTGTCATTTTGTCAGGTCATGATGACAAGGTTTTGCCAGGAGGTGGAAAATGGCTCTTCCCTTAGCTATTCTTTTTTTCTCTATTCATTTTTCCTTCTTTCATTTCAAGCTGAATTTACACACTTGACATTATAGAATGAAAGCATATCTTATTAGGTACATGCTCATAAATTCAACATGTTCGATCCACCATTATTTTGTGAAGCCCAACTTTATAACGGAAAATAGGTACTGCAATAAATAATAAATCTATAAAAATCAAAGCAAATGATAATCGGTCTGTAATATTTTGATTTGTTCAAGCCATCACCTTTGTCTGTCAAAGAACTTTTAAGTTGATATTTCCCTGCAAGGTGGAATAAACATGTTCTTACCTTTTGGGGGTATGTCGTCCATCTCTATCACATAGACAGCTGATGATGGTTGGGTGTTCTTCTGCTACCTTAACTAAGACTCTTCTAATATTGGCGAATGAGGTATAGGAGGCTGAATGGAAACAGCCAGATGCGATTGAAGGATCATGTGGAGGAGGGGGCATTCCCGCCCTCCTTGCGCACGCCATTGGATTTTAGTGCTGTTGCCAGATAATGGTACCGCTTGGAACCACATCGTGACCGGGGTTGCGTTACTTTCACCAAACAGCGTAATACAAAAACATAACTGGATCTATTCACTTGTACAAATAACGAATTGTAAACGAATTTAATTTCCAGTCTTCTATTTTGCTCATTTGGAACCCATGAAAGGGGTTTTCTTATATAATCTTCCCTGGTCCTAACGAGGGGATACCATTACACGGTGCTTTTTCAGGGACCTTAAGTTTCCTTGAAGAGGTCGAGTAAGAGTAAATTAATGTCAATATGCTTCATGTCTTTTTGTCGTTATATATACATCAATTGAATGTTTGGTAGCCTACGTGTTACCAGAAGCCGATTAAAGCGCTAAACGTTCACTGTGAATTCTCGACTGCTCATATAGTGTAAACATCTTGTCGTACAGGTTTGAGAAGTATGAAACCAAATGGACCACTTGAATGGCATTAATCTCTATTGTTATGAATTTGTTTCAAATCAAGGCAGATGTGGTTCGTCATTGAGTATCGATATGTCCATTAGTGTGTTACGTGTTGGACATAACGGGGACTACTTGGTATTCCAGAAATGGCAGTTATCTTCATCTGTTCATTGTTCATCCGAATGCAGTCCATTGACCTCTGAAACAAATAGAATAAAGAACAAGCAATCGAATAACATTCTTCCGAGATCAAGCTAGTTTTATCCTGAATCGTGTACAACTAACAGATCGACCGAAGAGTTGAAGACATCCCCGAAGATTATGTGTAGTATCTGTTCTCTTTCGAGGAGAATTGTGATACACACCCGACGATGATCACACAGTCACAGTCTCGATGCAATGGGCCTGGGGTTGGGGTTGAGAGCGGATCAGACGTTCGGTAGTTTGGTTTTCGTGCCCAGGTTCTTTCCTGGGTGACTTTACTTAAAAGTATCCCCGGTATTCAATCATGGGAGAATGATCGACAGATAGATTTTGCTGACACTTTATAACTCCATTAAATAATTAAATAATGAATAAGGCAAAATTTTATTTAGTTTTGATATGTCATAATACAAAAAAAACCAGACAACTTTGAGTCCAATGATGTTTCTGTAGCTATTCCAGTACTTTTCAAGATATGTTTCGTTAAAGATACTTATTTTTGGAATATTCGTTTAGGCTAACTTGATGGTGACGTCGGCTCCTCATGGTAGTTCTTATAGTTAATGTTAGTCCGTTGACGGTTTTGAGGTCAACCAGAATACGTTCGTTAAACGTCATATAAGCAACAGAGCACCCTTGCATGGCATTCAACACCATTTGTCCTTAATAAATTTGTAATAATTTTAAACATGTGATTTGAGACCATATAAACTTAATATTTTTATTGAGTTTCGTAGTGCAACCGAGGAACTAGTTAACTAAAAAGTCCAGTCACTTTAACTAGTGAACCTCAATTGTTTAAAGGGTCATTCCAAAACAAACAAAAAATAAGTAATTGTGTTATAGGAATACAACCCTAGCTAGACTGAGTGCAGTGGTTTCTAACGGTCCACGGCATATCAAAGTTAATTTTGTTCTTGAAGTTATCAAAACACAATACGTTTTTTTTTTGTGAATCTCAAATAAAGTTCTTAAGAATCACTGTTTCCGAAACTACCTACTATCTGGTATGAAAATTTGATACAACACTGTGGCTTATAATGGGACCATATTGACACTTTTGTTTCCTTGCAAAAGTGATATAGATTGAATTCTATGTATATTAAAATTTTATCTCATGGGTCTTGCTGGCTTGTATGTCTCTGGCATTGCAACGCATATAATGCTTGTTTTGGTATAGGTAGTGTAAATCTTTGCCAACACATTTATGTCAAACAATTAGTTTAATTAAGTTCCTGCAAACCCTTGTGAACCGCATGACTGTTTGAATGTTTTGCT
>KN886598.1:42298-59650 GCA_000934455.1 Apostichopus parvimensis
ACTACATCAACAGCTATAATCACTCATATAAAACATAAGTTATAAGAGGCAATAACATCCCTTTCATGGTCATAGCTACCCTCCCTTCACCGCCGCCCCTCCTTCCCATACCATTTGCCGGTACGTTACTGAACCATGAACATTGTATATTAGATCTCTATGACAATGAAATATTCAATTGCACAAGTCTCCGATGAACAGAATAAAGATGAAGTTTCCTCCTTTTTCTGCTGATTTGAAAAGAAGTATTTGAATCGCCTCTCATATAGAGTCTAGGTTGAAAATTAATCCAAAACGCATCCAGAACTCTGCTTTACTTTCACTTCATCACTTGACCAAAGTTATTCATGCAACTAATTTAATCTTGAAAAAAACATCATGTTACAAAGTATTCTTTGAGCTGTTGTAAGTCTGAATCAAAAGGAAGGAATTAACCCAATGAGAACATGTGAACTATAGAAACATTCTGTGCATTCCTTTCAAGTCATTGGAGGATTAGAGGTTACGTTGATCCAAGAATTATTCTCCATGAAATGGGAGGAATGCTAAAAGGGAAATCATTCTTGTAAGAAATTCCAACTGAAAAATAAACACTCTTTACATGCTGCTTGATTCTTTCTATGGATTTAAAATAACGACATTAGATCGAAAGAAAGTGAATTATACAACCGTGGCCCACCTCTTTTCAATCTTTCAATCGCAAGAACTACGATTGGCAGAGGCTCACTAGTAGGGGATTCTCCTTAGCAGGGATTCTCCCATTGTGCGAAGGAGTGAGGGGTAAACTAATGTACGTAACCATGGTATTAGGAACTGGTATTACCATTGGGTAACAAGCAAATGTGTCACGCTCACTCCAATGCATGATAAGCAATTACTGGTTTGTTATGAAAATGAATCGAAATTAGTTGACAAAGAAATAGAGAATTCTTGTAGCTAAGATTACAATTGAAATTCAACAGATAGTAGTATACTTTGCATATGTAAAACATGATCCCGCCAGGAAGAATTCAAATCACTGAAATATTTATCCTAACACACACTCAGACAACACACGGACACAAATTATTGTGTATAATGAATTTAATGTTTTTTTTTTTTTTTTTACTGTTTGAATGGGTAAATCTTTGATAATATTACCGTCTCGTTCAATCTGCCCGACGTTTCACTGAGTGACGTCACGCATTAAATTGTTATCAGATGCCTTATTTGTTTGAGTAACCTTTCAATGTGTTTCTGTCAGGATGTTTAGAACTCAACGCAAAAAATTGCAGTTTTCACATTACCACGTGTGATTAAATAATCTGATAGGAATTTTACCAGAGAATTTCACTTTTTGTCAAAGCCGACATAATTTTAGATAAACAAACTTTTATAACCAGAAATTCAGTTTTCATATCTGGGCTCAATTTGACATAATTTCGTTACGTAACTAACCTGGCTGTTCATTTCGAAGCGGTTATAGATAGATCATCTATAAAGGAGGTTGAGTCGTCTCCAAGTTATTTGCTAAAAACATCTCAATAACACACCAAACGTTTTTGAATAACAGTTGGGAGAGGTGACGTTGGCAGACGTTCTCTAATATCCCCCCCCCCCATACACACCCTCCCCCTCCCGTCTCCTCTCTCTCTCTCTCTCTCTCTGTACAACTATTCATGTCAGTAGGCAAAAAGTATGTCTTAAATGTGAACTAACGGAAATATGGTTGTTGTTGGTTTGTTGCTTTCTCTGAGATATAATGACTTATATCATTCTGACCCCTTTACTTCTTCTGCTCAGAAAATTGCTCGTTTCCGAAATCAGACATGAATACAGGTACTTAGTACCACCCTAGGGAACTGGTCATGACTTCAATACTTTCGCCGAGTTGATAAAAAACCAGCAAATTGTATATCAGCAGCTGATATACTCAGTCCCTACTTACAAATTATGTCAACATGTTAATATAGGACGTATCATAACCTCGTGTTAATACACAACTGACGAAAGCGTAGGCAGTAAAAAGCAAATGGTGTGGGTGTTTGGTATTTTATATATAGCAGATAACTCCCGCGCATCATATTTCCATACGATAGTAATATACTATGGGATTGCGGAGTAAATTTCAGCATGGGTTACACATGGGGTCGAACATTACTTACGGGCAGTGGCGGACTGGTCACACGGGCATTTGGGCAATACCCGGTGGGCCGGTGGCCCGGTGGGCTGGGGAGCCTGGTAAAAATTACAGCCCATTTTCACAGTAGTTAATAGAATACAGACGGGCTGTGTAGAAATATATTTTTTAACTGTGTGAATCAGCTCATGAAATCACCATGTTAAGTAGTCTGTTAGTTCGTAAAAAAAGAACCTGTTATTAGCAACCCGTCCGTGCTTTTCATTTTTCAAGCATGTTGTCACAAAATGCTTGAAAAACTAAATAAAATCCAGTCTATAACATATATTTTTGTCTATTTCTGTTTACATTTTTAGTTTTCCTCAGTTAAATCAAGTGTTGCTCCTGGAAATGGATTATTGTAACCTACAAATTGAGAAATATAGCACCATTTTGCACCTTAGCTTCAAAACAATTTCACTTCATCACCTGACCAAATTTATTCATGCAACTTATTGAATCTTGAAAAAACTTTATGTTACCTAGACCCCTTCCCCCAGGACGGCGATCACTATGTAAGTAGCATATCAATGAATAATGGGCCGGTTTAGGTGGAAAATGTCCGGGCCGGTTTTAAGACCCAGTCCGCCCCTGCTTATGATTGAAAGGCACCGGCGTTAACCACTGAGCTTATTATATCATATAGCACAACTCAATTACCGTACATAGACATCGTAATAAATACATCAGGACAAAATGACGCACGTGTCTCTACGATGACGTCATAATTAGACTTGATCAAGTCTTCGGCCTTCTGGGTGAAGGACCTTGGAATCTGAGATATCTCCCAAATGGAGTCATATTTTTTTTCTGGGTTGTTTTGAAAGTCGTTCGTGACAGTGAGCTCTATAACGTTGATCAATTACGATGATTGCTTTCGTGTCTCCTTTAAGACTTTTAATTAATTTTAATGCTTTTAATGAATGCTTTAATTACCTTTAAGAGCAGTGTATCATTTCCTCTCTGTGGATAAATGATTTGCCAAATTTAAAAATGACAATTTTTGGGTAAAATTTTTCCCCGTCATGATTATATTGTTTTAAAAATTCCTAGCTATGAAAAAAAACGGAATAATTAAGTCCAACTGATTAATAGGTTTGGTAATGAATACTTAGAAGTTAGAAATATTGTGAGAATACATGCATTCGTATATACATTTTTTAGGATGGCTTACAGCAGCGTTCTTGGGTTGATTTTAACTTATTTTCAATGTTGTTTTTAACTAGAATCTCATATCAGTATAACTCATTATCATGACTGGCCAAGACGTATTACCAAGAAAGGCGCAAAGATCCAAACTTTGGAAACCTCCATGCAAGTTTTAGAATGTGTCTCCATGCCATTATGGAACAGAAGACGAAATGTTGAGGACTAAATCAAGTTTATTAATTGATTACCCATGAACATTCATTTGGGTAAAATCTAGGTTAGGTCTTAGTTTGATCAAGCACAATCTTAATATGAGTAATAGTCAGATGTCGGAACATTGAAAACCAAACTCAAAGGCTGCTTTAATGTACAAAAATTATGTTGATATGATGTAGATCTTTAAAAGAAAAATATATACTGCTATATATGTCCAGGCTATATTCCTATTCCACTTTTTAATTTTTGAGAAGTGACCCTTTAATTATACAACTGAGGCTCATCGAATACACCGGCTGGGTTACTAAGTCTATAGACAGATTTACCAACTTCTAAAAGTTTAGTTTTATTCCCCATTACCATCGAATATCTAATATACTGATCATTTAACAATAATTATTTTACAAAATATTCCGAAACAAGCTAAGTGCGATCGGGCCTGGGAAAGTTTGAAACTATACAATACTTTGAAATTGTCACAAATACTATCTCGTACCCTTCCTTGACACTGACTAAAAATATATACACAGCAGAACTTTTTTTTAATACAATAAAGCTCAATCGAAAATTAAGATCCGATTGTAAAACATGATTATGGTAGGACTGGAGTTGCCCCGGAGTCGCACTTCACTTGAACTCGGTCAGCTTTACACCGGACTGAACACAATGTTAAGCAGAGTGCTTTCATCAATTTGAAGTCTTATGTACTTAGAAAACACTCTACTGTTTTAAAATTAGTATATCATAGATATTGCGGCCTTACAACAATCCTGACCTTAGCAGACAAATAATCTTTTGTTCTCTGTTCATCTGTTAAACTATTTGTTTCGATGAGCTGCACATTCGCTTAGCATAAATAACACAGGTAATCAGAAGAAGTACAAGTGAACACACAGCACCCGCGGGTAACCCAATGACAAGCCAGTTGTTCACACATAAAGGTAATTCAGTTCCCCATTTACCATTATCTTCACATTTGACAAGATCTGATCCAAAAAGGAAAAATCCTGGCTCGCAAATGCTCTGATAAGTCGAATTTACATAGTAAACTGTTTCGTTGAGTTTTCCATTGGGGAAATCGTTCGGGAATTCGCAAGTGACTACTTTATCAAACACCTTCTTCCTTTCTTGGTAGTCCGACAAACTCATACGTGTTTCGTTTGCAAAATCCAAGCTGCCAGTATTTACAGCGTCGAACAAGCATGGAAGACTGTCCCCGCACAGGTTCTGTATATCTTGACTGACTCTGCTCGATTCGGGGAAATCAAAGTTAGGAGTAAACTCTGGCTTGGTGTAGAATGTATGATTGGTTGATGCGAAGTACGTAAAAACAGTGTTCGATGTATCTACCATCCATTTCAAGCCAAAGTTGTGATGGATACTTTCCAGACTGGAGTCCAAAGCCATCACGGTGCCATTTGGGAGCATCAAGTCGTCCGTTGGGTCATCATTAAAGTTTCCCAATAATCCCTTTATATTTCCCTTAAATTTGTCTTCGAGATATACAGTGTATGACATCATGTTTCGCGAAATGGTAATTGTGATCGTAAAGCCAAAAGAAAGAGCGACGGTTACGTTGGATTTGTCTGGATTGAAGTTAACTTGCGCCTCTCCGAAGGTTAAAGATGGTACGAACTTACCCTGATAGTCGTCCACGAGTTCCTTACCATCTAGAAGTATTAGTGTCTGGTTGAGAAGGGAACGCTGGACTTGAATCACTGGAAGGTTGTCACCTCTCAAGACAAAAGCAGAAAATACCGATGCATTAACACCAGGAACTTGCTCCATACGACCTTGAAGGGTAATGTTGTGCAGTTTTGTTTCAAGAAGTGTGAACTCACCAACAGCGTTGAATGTATATTTGGCCTGATCCAGCGTTATGAAGTGAGGGTCACCGATACCAATGGCTGGTCTAGGTGGCTGATATCTAGTACAGTCGTCAGATGGTCTGAATTGGTAATATTTTAGACAATCCTTTGTATTTTCCCTGCGATAGCAACATGCGATCCACGGCAAAACATCGTACTTGATATGTTTGCTGGCGCTTCTGTCGGGAGCGTACGCATCGGCAGTCCCTCCACCCGGTGGACCACGCAGTAACTGCCCATCTTTATTACGGTAGCAACACTGTTGCCCTGCTTGTGAGCCAACGGCATTCCTTCGATAACACGCAACAGCGCCTGGGTGAAAAATGTCAATAGCAGCATTCGATTCCTTATACCTCGAGTCAACACGAGCTTGTGCTAAAGTACATGGGCATGGTGGTAATGCTGGTAGTGGAGAAGCTGATTCTAGAATTGTGCACCATTTTGAACAATCAAGTTTACTTGTCTTCACGAAGGCAAGTTGAACCTGAAACGAAGTTCGGACGATATGCTCTTTCAAAGGCTCGACAATCTTTTGTTTATAGGCACTCTTTACTTGAAAAATAACATTACTTATTGTGTTACTTGAGTAATTGATGTCTGTCTTCTTTACTTTGTGAAAACCTTCATTGGGGATCTGTTCAACATTAAGTGGTATTTCTCTCGACCAGCCAATATCTTCGTTATCGTTGGCTACAATCACACTAATTTCAACGTCCGGTGCATCATCAAAATCATCAGGATCCCATACAAGGAAGAATTCTCTTTTCTCTGACAAATCAATGAGTCCAAATTCGAGCGTGACATTCATGACGGACACTTTTGGCAGTACCATGTACTGCGAAACTACGTAAACGGTGTCAATATACGGATACGTTTCTCCCCCATCGAGAGATATATCAATAGTTGTGAAACCAGTGTTGCTAAAAACAGTAGTAGGACAAATTACTTTATCAAAGTCTTCTAGAAAGCCTTTTGTTTCTACCTCCAAAGCATTCTGTCGAAATCGACATATAATTTTTTCCTTTTCAACTTTTGACTGTTGGCAAGGAAGTGTAGTAATGATTATATCACCACCATTTTCACGGACCAAAAACGGTTTCGCACTAAGGAGCCGTCCCTCACTGGGTAAGGACAATCCTGCCGCATAACCGTATGATTCTTTTCTTTCGTAACCGTAAACAATAACAGACATTCGGGAAGTAGAACTCGACTCCCCTTGCTCTATGAAATACACCCCTTCACCTCTTTGCAGCTCTTGTCTAAACATCACATACTCAGTCCCTGGTATATTAACGACTGATGTATTGCACTGAATTCGAATGCCGTTCAACAATACAGTATTGCATTCATCGTGCCTGACAACTATATTGACGAAATTAAGGAAACCACGCGTATCTTCCGTTGATTTTGGAGGAGTCACAAATCCAAACTTGAAGGCAAATTGCCCTTCGGCGGGGACTTGAATGATGGAAGGATCAACATTTTCACCGTCAATACTCCGCAGTATCTGCGTGACTGAAATGGGTAAGGATGAGGAAATAACCCCATTTCCTGTTAGAGAAACTTCCCAAAACTCACCTGCATTCAGTGTTCTATTCTCATGTCCCGGTACCGAAACAACTGTGTCTCCAAAGAAAGAAACTATTCGATAAATTGAAGCATCAATAGAACTGCCGGTTTGTGTGTAGATGTGCCTGCTACCCCAGCTGTCAACTGGTATCAACTGCTCAGATAATATATCACAAGTTGTTCCTAAAGTATTCGCGCAGCTGTGACCGCCATAAGCTGCTACGGGACGATTGCTTCTTATGATACTGCCAGTTAAATCGGTCCCTCTCGCTCCTAGTACTTGAATTATCTCGTGACTATCTAACTGGAACGATATAATGTCTCCAGGACTATAATCCTGATTTTCGAAGGATGCACTTTCCGCAATAGTGATATCTACGTAAGTATCATCTTCCACCCCAACAACCGAAAGAAGCGATGCTGCATTTCCTACCTGTAATGTCATGACACTGGCTACTACGTAACTCATTCCTAGTTGTTCATTAGGTATCGCAAGAAATCCGTCTGTGGTGTAACTCGCCTGGTTCATACCGTAGACAGACACATCCCTCGATGCGGTGACAACCAACACCTTGTCACTGCGACCACTTACAAACTCCAATAAAAAGTCATTGGGTATTGTTATATTGCGATACCCGCGTGCTGCAATTTCAAAATTAACCTCATATTTACCACCTTCTACTTCCCTTCTACTGCTGATAGTTACATTTGTTGGCTGGTCGCTAAACGCAACAACGAGAATATGCACCTCACCGATCGATTAAGAAACCTAGAAAATTATTGGTGAATCCTACAACAAACTCCCTTCCTATTGATATTCCTCTGCATACTGGTGAAGAAGAGTTCTCATCTTGTGCAAAGACAATGCTTAGACATACCGCCAGGTTGATTAAAGTAAACCGCATAATGATAATGTAGCTAGAGAAATGTAAAAAGAAGAACGAGGTACAAATGATTTGAAGTACTTTCGTGTACATGCATGCTTCTTGAGGAATGCGAAAGCATTTATTACGTTCATTAAAATCTTTTAAATCGTTTATTTGACTGAATGTTCGACATTAGCAATAAAACTACCAACAATCAACATTACCAACATTAAAGGTCAAGCATCATGTAAACAGTGACTGTTCATAATTTCATTTGGAATACTAACATTGCGAAAATAATTCATGCGTTTTCTAACTGTGGCTTAGAAAGCACCGTTACCGTACCGATATCACATTATACGATTCGGCATGAAAAGATAAAACTAAGGGAGTGGAAATGTTTACTATAAGTAATAATTAACTAGTTCCTTGTTCATGTATTTTTCACCCAATATACATGGCTTGTTCAGTGTGTACTGTGAATAAGAAAAAAAATTTTAATCAGTATAAACTGAAGTGTGTATATAACACCGTAACCCTTCTTAGACCTGTCAGCAGATATGATACTGTGTAAACTTACTAAAATACGGAGTCATTACTCAAAGGCTGTTTCAAGTAATGACTGTCTATAAATCTGTCCTTATGCTTGACTAGTAAGTATACCTTTTGAAGATGGTTCAAATTGCAGATTTTAAGCGTTTGGCATTCAAGTGTCATCCACTTTCTGTTCAAATGTGGACGAAATTATTTTCGAACTCTTTAGAGTAGTCTGGTTAGACCAGTCAATCTTTATGTATAGCATTGTGTGTTTAGTATTTTCTGTTCGTAAGTCTTCAGTAGCAACACATGTTAAGAAAATAAAACACACACCAGTGTTAACTGATTAACGGCTACTCGCCTTTACCAGTTTTAACTGATCAAGCCATGAGAATCGGGTGCATTTTTTATATATAAAGAAGAACTAACGGTTGAAGCAATCTAAAGTTATCAGTGTTATTTTGACGAACTAATCAAATCAGGTCTAGACGCAACGACTCGTAGATATGATTAATGGCGCAGTAAAACAAAGATGCCAACCAGGAACAATATACTGGCCTAGTAGCTCCTCCACCTGTATATATGTAGACGATTAGCACCAACAGGAGAGCATCTAAAACACTAGCAACACTGATAAAGCCAAGAATGATACAACGGGATGGGCACCATCCAGACTTCATGTCGATCGATAGTAATGTGCTGAGAATTTCTTTCATGAAAGTGAAAAGAACTTGATCGTTCTTCTCGGTCACAGCTTATACACAGCAACGATATAATTATCAGGAGCGAAACTACAGTATTCACCATGCAGAAACAATTTCTTAAATTATTACGTCTTTCTAATGACTTCAGTTTTGACCAGGAACTAAATGACTTTGTCTCAAAACCTGCTTTTTATAATTTGTAATTTAGCTTTTTCCTCCTTTATAACTTTCTTCAGTTTACTTCGTTATCATACATGAATAACAAATCAAAAGCGAATGTCAAATTATCAACGTTCCTTTGTCAATGCATGTGAACATTGTACCGTTTGCAGTCTGTTTGATCTCTCGTCAACAAGACGAAAAAGTGGCAAAGGATTATATATTCCACATTCACCTTCATGTCGATGCCACTGACATGTAAAAATCATGAGAAAATTGTGCAACTTACCGTTATACTTCACGGTATAAATATAATATCATTAGTAAGAATTCCACCGCAATTGTTTGAAAGTTGACGTGTCTTCGTTTACACCATAACATGGAACTAACCTGAAATATCTGCGAGTGTCACTTTTGTAAGCTGAATAATTGTCTCTATCTATCGTGATTCATTGTAACGGTTGAATAATTTCTGTATTAGGAAGACAGCTAAAAAACAATATGGGGAATCAAACTGATTTACCTCGGGTGAACGCTTGGCGTATCGGTTTGAGTCTCCGCCAACTTACAACGTCTAGCTAGCTTATTGGTTCAAACCGGGAACCATACCCACTTATTGAACTATTCGAATATAAAGAATGGCTGTTCTACAATGTTGATGAATGCAGTTTTCCGTGGACTTTATGTTTCTGGTTTGCGAATTGGGAAATGGGGTTTCGACACAACTTTGTTAACCATGGTTGCAGTGTTGTGATGATGAATAGAGTGCCTTTACTTCCTCCATTATTTAATGGAAAGGTCCGACGCTGAGGAACACTCTCGCCAGTATAGTAGGAACTTAACTAGACTGTACGAAAATTAACTAAGCTAACGCGAAATGAAACGAGCCAGACCGAAACGGAACTAAACTAAAGCTAAGTAGTGTATACTATTAGTAATCGAAACCTAACGAAACCAATCCAAACCTAACCTAACCAAACCAATTCAAACCAAACCAAACCTAACCTAACCTAACCGAACCAAACCAAACCAACCCAATCCAATTCAAACCTAACCGAACCAATCCAATCCATACCTAACCGAACCAAACCAAACCAAACCAAACCAATCCAATCTAAACCAAACCAGGCCACGCCACGCCAACCCAAACCAATCCAATCTAAACCAGGCCAAGCCAAACCAAACCGAATCAATTCAATCTAAACCAATCCAAACCTAACCGAACCAAACTAAACCAACCCAAACCAAACCAAACCAAACCAATCCCATCTAAACCAGGCCAAGCCAAACCAAACCAAACCAAACCAAATCAATCCAAACCAATCCAATCCAAACCAAACCAATCCCATCTAAACCAAATCAAACCAGGCCAAACCAAACTGAATCAATCCAATCCATCCAAACCAAAGCAGACCAATCCAAACCAAGCCAAGTCAAACCAAGGCAATCCGAACCAGCTTAGCCAAACCAAGCTAAGCTAAGATAAGATAAGCTAAGCTAAGCCAGGCTAAGCCAATATATCATGTATGTCTTACTTATCATATAGTTATGTATTTTTCTTATGTCAATTATTGTTTGACCGTCCCCGTTTCGTCCCTGAAAATGTCTGTGTGTGAGGGGAAGTTTGGTGCCACTGCCCTCCCTCCACTTGCTTTGCAACTGAGTCAGGCCAAACCAAATCACATTAAATAAAGCTAAAATAATGCAGTTGTAGATTTCACCGCGCTATTAACTTTGTACCAGTGCGAAAAGGAAATGCATGAATAAGGGTCATATAAAAAAAGATCAACAAATGTGGCAGTAAGTAGGAATTTCCTAATGCCGGTATATGTGCAATTCCCCTATAAAGGATTACAATGAGTCATAGCATTGCTACATATAGGTTACCAATATGTAGAATACTTCCTTCAATACTCATTATGTAAAGTGCGACAAAAGTGCCTAATATATAATCTACACTGAGGCGATGTTGGGGCATGTTTTAAGCTATCAATATACATGTATTGTAAAGAGCACAAACAAATGGTATGAAAATAGGCGAGCTTGAAGATGATTCCAAATATTTCAGATCAAGGTTAATCGATATATATCAATTTAAATCGGTATATATCAAATTAATTTGACAAACCGAGTCACCGATATCACCAGTTCGTTACTGGCAGAGTTCCTCGATCGACAAAAGGGACAGGGCGGATTGGGGCAGCGCTTTTGGTGCTACGGACCCAGCGGAGCACCGTTTCCGATTCGTGATGTCGGTTGGTCAAACCTCCCCTGCAATGGGCGAATGGTTCGATCAGTGTTATCGTAAAGTTTCCAGATCATTAAAAGCACTCATAGGCTAGTAGGCCTTTGTTCTGAAGAAGGCATTTTGCTGTGGATATGGATTTTAATATTTTCAATGAACTGTTTATTGTGATTGATCTCCTGGGTACGATCTAGATTGGTATCAAAGTAAGTTGATCCTTGTCTTTATTATGAAAAACTGTTTAAGAGGTTGGTTTTGTACTAAATCAGTAGAACCAATAGTCAGACGTACAGTGCGGAATTTTCATTTCGTGCTTGCTGAACGATCCTGTCATCACCGTGACGTATTCGCTGGGTTCGACAACGCTAAGACATTATAAAACAGTGTTTGTATGTTAGTCAGTGGCAACCATTTTGCTAGGTGTAACCCATAGATTGAATAAGAAATTGCTCAAGCGTTGAAACAGGGAGTGACATATAAGTTTCTCAGAAGGCAACCTTTGAAGGCGAACTGTGCAAATAAGGAAGATAAATATAGAATATTATTTACAGACGACAATACTTAAACACCGTGGTGGTTATAAAAAGTTTAACATAAGGTCACCAAACTAACAAAGCCGTTTAGTAAGGTGTGTGTCAAGGAAATTGAAGAGAACTTAGACTCAGTTGTTATTGAAGGGGTCACATGAAAGAAATTGTCTGAGGGTTGCGTGCATGATGTGTCATAATCCTTTTGTCAAACGAATGGAAGTATTTACATTGACCGTGCAATAATGCGTAGATTTATATACTTTCACACCGAGTTAAGAAACTGTAACAGAATGATAGTTGATTCAGATATGCCATGGCGACACCCTTCCTTTTAATAGGTGTAAGAATAAACTGCAAAGTAAAGGACTATTGCTCATTCCTTTACTCCGATTGGTGTAAGTTTAGTGTAATCTGTAATATTGGTCAGTGTTGCAATAATCTAACATGTTTCCGTCAGTCTGTAAAAATAGCATCAGCATTTCATTGTTTTAATTTGGTTTTATTAGCTTGTTACAACCCGTTATTGATTTTCGTATTTATATGACTTACACAGAACGACTTATATATTCATGAAGTAAACCATTGCTTAATACCGTAGCCTGCTGTGCAGTGGCGTAGCCAGTGAGGGGGGGGGGGTGTGGGGGCGTAGAGCCCCACATAATTTTTGGGGACGATGATGGGAGGGTCAAATAATAAAGAGAATGTAATGAAAAGTCACCTCAAGAATATGTGTGCTACGTGCGGGGGGGGGGGGGGGGGGGTCAACCACGAAATAGAATGTAATGAACGGTCACCTCAAAAATATGTGCACTACGCGCGGGGTTGCAGTGTCTCTCTGAGTGGCCATATTTTTGTTTTAACTCATATCTTTTTTTCAATATGTGATATATCCGGATGGTTTTCGACCAAAAAAGGAACATTTTAGACCCGACTGTAGGTCAAAAAATGGAAATGATAGCACCATTTGCATCTAAGTCCTTTTCGGAAAACAACATTTTCAATAGGGGGACACACCCTCCCCTTATAGTACCTCCACCAGAACGGTGATCCACCGCTATGTGCATAAAGATGGGGACAGAAATTCAACTTTGCCCCCCCCCCCTGTCGGGTGACACATGCATTCATCTCGCGCGTTTCCAACTTTCAAAGACGTTGTGATTATTCGTCGAACGGGCCCGGATGCGTGGACTAATTCTGAATGTAAACCATTCCGTGCGCGCAAGTGTCCGCATAGGAACATATATAATGTAGGCTGGGTACCACGCATGGGTATCACTAAGCTTAGACGATTGGTTAGTGGAGGAGGGTGCTCCCGACAAACACAGTCGAATTTCCCGTAATGTCGACGACGAGCTCAAGCGTCATGGACAGCACAGTGCAATATGAACAATAAATTGTACAATCACATGATTCATTTTCATTCCCCCTAATGAGCTGAAAATCCTCAACCTTTTTAGATCAAAGGTAAAGATATCGACATAAAACTGAACGGGAACCAGTGACCAGTGACCTCTGGATTACAAGCCGAACGCACTATGCTTACCAAAGGATGGATAGCTCAGAACGAATGCCGCTCAAGCAATACACTACTCTGCTCTTTTCCAACTATTTTTCTACATCCCCTTCCCCCCCCCCCCCAATTTTTCTCTAATCTCTCTCTCTCTCTACCTCTCGAAATCTTTCTACCTATATCTTGTTTTCTTTTCATATTTGTATGTTTCTCTCAATTAATGTTACCGAATTCACCTGATCATGTTTTCGTTCCTCAACTAAATCTCAACTTCTATCTTCTGTCCGTTAACTGTTCTATGCAGTTTCTGCTTTTGACTTACATAACATAAGTGTGTACGAAACTCAAACTAAACTCATTGTAAATGTTGAATCTTCAATACAACAATTTTTCTAAAACATTTTTGTTTTTCATTCTGTTTGTTATTTATAAGTAAAAGTTAAGATCATCCCTTTCAATACCTTATTTCAACCATTCATACCTGGGTCAAGATGTCAGTTTCAAGGCCAACCAAACAGTCCCCAAAGGTTTGTGAGCTAAAACTTGTTAGAAGTGCTTCCGAAGACATTTACTGAAGATTCGGATTCTCTGAGAAGCATGTGGGCATCATCACAGGTCATTCTGGCATTTTTATTGGGGGGGGGTGGGGTGGGTGGGGGATACTGCTGACCTTTAACTGAAGAAATAAACAGTTGAGTAGATATTAAACTCTGAGAAAAAAATCATTGAGAGTAATATGTTTAATATCTTGAATTTCATGTTTTTATTTTATATATAAATTATAATGGTAATAAATGTACCTCTTTATACATATAGATTCTCTTGATAAACAATGCCCAACTTTGTAGTGCAAGTTACCCACAACTCCTTCTTGGATCAATATATCACAAAAGATTACATAATTTCAACTTAATACGGTGCCTGCTATGAAACTATGAAATAAATACTTTAATCATTATTACAGAGCAATGAATAATTGAGCTGTGATGTATATGCATGGTTTATTGTTTTTACATAGAGATCAGAAGAGATAATTATTGATGTCTACTGCATATCTTATATGCAACACCCACTTCCCCTCCCATTGCTCCACCCCCTTTACCCCCTTTTCGGAAAATGAAATATTTATTTAAAAAACAATAAGTCATATTTCAGGCTTATCCTTCGTCATCCAAATACACATTTATTAGGTTTTGTGACTTTAGCCACAAAATTTAGTTTGTTAGGTTATAGACTGTTAAAAAAGAAAACCATTGCTACCAGGTCCAGGTTGTATTTTAATAACACTTTTAAGTTTTGAGAAATGACATTTATAATGTATCTGAGAGTTATCAACCAAAGGGTGACTAGATGATAAAGTCTAATAAAGAGACCTTTCAGGTCAAATCCTCAGATACAACACCAAACTCATAACTCTTCAAACATAAGAATTTATGGCCTCAAAATAACACCTTTACAATACATTACACCTTTGTCAATGACAATTTGTGTTGGATGTGGTTCAAAGGTGCTCTATTGTTAATATAAAATTGAAAGACCATGTTTTGATTGAGCTACTGAATGGTGTCAAACAAAGGATTAACATTAACCTTCATTGGCTACCTGTCAAACTGCGTATTGATTACAAGGTCCTCCTGTTAAACTTTAAATGGTATTGCACCACACTACTTGGGTGAACCTGTTCAAAGTTATACCCCAACTCGCCATCAGCGCTCTAGCACCCAATCATTGCTCTCTATGCACCCTGTGTCCACTAAATCTTATGGCGAGTGATCTTTCCAGTACTTGTCAACCCTCCTTTTGGCTAACTTGACGAAAATGACGTCAATTGCTCGGTGAATACCTCAATTTTTTTGTTTAATCGACTATTTTATAAATCCTTATAACTCAATCCATACATATCCTTTTCAGTTGATATTGACAACAGAGCACTATTTCATGACATTGAATATACATCGGTCCTTGACAAAAACTTGTAGTTACATTGTAAACATATTATCAGAGGCCATTAAAGTCGTGTGATGCTGCATCTGAGTAACTAGCCTACGATGGCTGTGTTAGACTTTGCAATCCAGCCAATTTACCTGATGAGCCACAGATGTTGAATAAAGGGACATTTCTCAAAAAATATAAAAGCAGTAATTGAAAAAAAATACAACCAGGGCTGACAACGTGTTTTAATGTCTGATAGTACATCAAAATTAATTTTGTGCCAAAAGTCAAGTAAAATTTGTGGAAAAACCTGAGATTATGTAGATCATGATGTCTTACAAAACTACCGATGGAACATTACAATATGCGGTGGTGAGGGCCAAATCTTGTCCTTAAAGGTTGCTCTGGGCAGATCCAGGGAACTGTTGTCTATCCGGTCCAGCCAATGGAACGTCCCGCTCGTCCCACAGACTGACCCCGTCGCAGGCACAGATACGTTTGTTGTTTTCAAACAGACCAGCTGATCGGGCAATGATTCCACAAGCCAGTCTGTCAAGACAGTAAGCAGAGATAAAGTACTTGATTAAAAATATTCTGCAAACCGGTACATATTAGATCAGCCTTTCTGCTATTCGTTAGCAATATTAACAACCTTATCCATTATTAGTGAAGATGAGATTGCAATTTGAAACAATCAAGTTGACACACCTTGGTATATTTTTCTTCTTCCCATTCAAACCAAACGTGGCTTTCTCAAAACTGTTCTGATGGAATTGACACAGGAATTTATACACCAAATGCAGACAGGCAGGTGAAAAAGTTCCCCTTATACTTTTCACACATAGTTTCTTCTCATTGTATTCAGCCCATATTCACTCTTAAATTAGCGAACTATGGACCAAAACAAATACCTAACGGAATAAACACACAGTCAGTGCATTTTAATTAAAAGAAATGATGTTTCTATTTTATAGGGTGAACTTACCCTGGCCCTGAGTTACCATCTATCTTGGATTGAGGTGTCTTGCCTTGACCTAGGTCATCTTCTCTCTCATGAACAACAAAGGATCTGCCAATCACATCCCAGACCTGTAAAGAAACACAAACTTTTTTAACCGATTGATGGTACACGACACCAACTCCCTCCCTACTTTACAACAGTCATGCATTGAGGTAGTATTAACCTGTAATGATCAGAATCCAGTTCATAGTTTCAGTGCATCATAAATGTATTGAACTCTTCCCTATATATTAAACACACCAAAGACATGTGTATATGTATATATATTCAAACCCCAGTGTGGATCAAATATGTACGGTAAAAAGTGGGGATCACATATGTATGGTAAACCCCAGAGGGGGACCAGATATATGTACAGTAAACCCCAGTGGGGGACCATATATATGGTAAACCCCAGTGGGAATCACATATGTATGGTAAGCCCAGTGTGGATCAAATATGTATGGTAAACTCCAGTGGGGATAACATATGTATGGTTAACCCCAGTGGGATCACATATGTTTGTTAAACCCCAGTGGCAGATCACATATGTATGGTAAACCCCAGTGGGGATCACATACAGTATGTATGGTAAACCCCAGTGGGGATCACATATGTATGGTAAAACCCAGTGGCAGATCACATATGTATGGTAAACCCCAGTGGGGATCACATATGTATGGTAAACCCCAGTGGGGACCACATACATCTATGGTAGACCCCAATGGGGGATCACATGGTAAACCCCAGTGGGCGATCACATATGTATGGTAAGCCCAGTGTGGATCAAATGTGAATGGTAAACCCCAGTGGATAATCATATATATATGGTAAACCCCAGTGTGGATCAAGTTTGTATGGTAAACCCCAGTGGGGATCGAAAATGTATGGTAAATACCAGTGGGGGAC
>KN886598.1:62916-75241 GCA_000934455.1 Apostichopus parvimensis
CATTTATACAATATATACAAAATGAGAAAACCTAAATGTACAAAGCAAGTTTTGTGACCATCAGAATCTCTTATCTCCTTCTTCTTCTTTTCACCATACCAGGAGTCATTATGACCCTAACATACCTGCGATGTCTTTAAAGGAGTTTTTTAATGGCATCTACACAACTCTGACAAGTCATCTGAACTGCAAATTCAACCTGTAAAAGAGTCACATGATATTTCGTTACATCTGGTTTGGTTACATCACATCATCTACTATTGATCATATCGTGTCACTCATCTCAAAAATTGTTTGATTTGTACAATTGAAATTACCAAATTAAATTGATCTTAAGCGATAGGGTCAAGTTAAGCAAGAAGCATACATATACATCCACATGCAGTGAGGACAGTGAAGATTTAAAGTTCTAATGCAGTGACTTTCATTAGCCAATATGCAGCAACATAACATGAAAAGCATAATTTGCTACTCTGAGACCAAGGCATTTTGAACTAATGTCCATATGCTTAATGTCTTTTTGTCGTTATATATACATCAATTGAATGTTTGAAACGTGTTACCGGAAGCCGATTAAAGCCTGGGCTAAACGTTCACTGTGAATTCTCGACTGCTCATATAGTGTAAACATCTTGCCGTACAGGTTTGAGAAGTATGAAAGCAAATGGACCACTTTAATGGCATTAATCTCTACTGTTATGAATTTGTTTTAAATAAGGCAGATGTGGTTCGTCAAAGAGTATCGATAAAGTCCATTAGTGTGTTACGTGTTGGACATAACGGGGACTACTTGGTATTCCAGAAATGGCAGTTATCTTCATCTGTTCATTGTTCATCCGAATGTAGTCCATTGACTTATGAAACGAATAGAATAAAGAACAAGGAATCTGATAACATTCTTCCGAGATGAAACTAGTTTTATCCTGAATCGTGTACAACTAACAGATCGACCGAAGAGTTGAAGACATCCCCGAAGATAATAGTATCTGTTCCCTTTCGAGGAGAATTGTGATACACACCTGACGATGATCACACAGTCACAGTCTCGATGCAAGGGGCCTGGGGTTGAGAGCGGATCAGACGTTCGGTAGTTTGGTTTTCGTGCCCAGGTTCTTTCCTGGGTGACTTTTCTTAAAAGTATCCCCGGTATTCAATCATTGGAGAATGATCGACAGATAGATTTTGCTGACACTTTATAACTCCATTAAATAATTAAATAATGAGTAAGGCAGAATTTTAGTTTTGATATGTCATAATACAAAAAAAACCAGACAACTTTGAGTCCAATGATGTTTCTGTAGCTATTCCAGTATTTTTCAAGATATGTTTCGTTAAAGATACTTATTTCTGGAATATTCGTTTAGGCTAACTTGATGGTGACGTCGGCTCCTCATGGTAGTTCTTATAGTTAGTGTTAATCCGTTGGTTTTGAGGTCAACCAGAATACGTTCGTTTAACGTCATATAAGCAACAGAGCACCCTTGGATGGTATTCAACACCATTTGTCCTTAATAAATTTGTAATAAATATAAACATGTGATTTGAGACCATATAAACTTAATTTTCTTATTGAGTTTTGTAGTGCAACCGAGGAACTAGTTAACTAAACAATCCAGTCACTTTAACTAGTGAACCTCAACTGTTTAAAGGGTCATTCCAAAACAAACAAAAAATAAGTAATTGTGTTATAGGAATACAACCCTAGCTAGACTGAGTGCAGTGGTTTCTAACGGTCCACGGCATATCAAAGTTAAATTTGTTCTTGAAGTTATCAAAACACAATACGGGTTTTTTTTTGTGAATCTCAAACAAAGTTCTTAAGAATCACTGTTTCCGAAACTACCTACTATCCGGTATGAGAATTTGATACAACACTGTGGCTTAGAATGGGACCATATTGACACTTTTGTTTCCTTGCAAAAGTGATATAGATTGAATTCTATGTATATTAAAATGTTATCTCATGGGTCTTGCTGGCTTGTATGTCTCTGGCATTGCAACGAATATAATGCTTGTTTTGGTATAGGTAGTGTAAATCTTTGCCAACACATTTATGTCAAACAATTAGTTTAATTAAGTTCCTGCAAACCCTTGTGAAGGGCATGACTGTTTGAATGTTTTGCTCGGCTTACCACAAATAACCCATTACAATAGCATTCATTCCACCTTCAGAGTGACAAGAAAAAAACGGATGTTAAGGAATTCGAAGGCGCTAGTTTGAAACAGGGTGTTTTTTAATAAAAAATATTTATATGGCTCTTAAAGGCATCCGTAGATTTACTTTTAGGAGAATAGCGCCTCATCAGGCCACGTATTCAGTGGACGGTGGCTGCAAGCATGCCGGTCGCAGAGATGTCACCACCTCTGGCCAAAGGCAAGGATTCACGCACGCCACCTAGTACGCTTCTGGTCGATTTGACCGACCCTCTGCGCTTTCTCCCGGGTTCTTTTGCGACAACAAGGGAGACATGGTACGGGATCCTAGGCCACAAAAAAGCACCATGCCACAACCTGAGGTATTATCGCCAGAGGCCTGTCTTGAACCCTAGCCACGATTTACACGACCGACAAGGAATGAGTCTTTCGTCACCCTCTTAACAACATCGGCCACCACATCAGCTAGTAAAGTATATGGTTGAATTAATATATCAAGACTTCAGCGTGGACTGCTGAAAGAGAAAAAGAATTTTTAAACGTGTATAATCATTCATGGAGTCGAACTCAGTTCATCAGGTTACCAGTCCACTGCTCTACCCACTGAACCATTTGACGAGTTAACTTTCTACGAGCTTAAATTGGTATTGTTGGTTGGATACAATCTATTGGTAACAGTGAACGACACTGCCTTCAACGAAATCTCTATTCATCCTGTTTTACTCTCATTAGAACAACGGATCTGAATATCTTGATTAACAAGAAGCTCACGCTTGTCTTTGTTTACATTGCAGCAAGCAGTAAGAATGTCGTTTCCTTCCAAGACGTAAATGTACAATATGACTTCGAAGCAAGCAGTAAAAGACAAACGGATTCCGTGAAATCTTCTTATTCACAAAAGGATGCTTAAGATTATGCTCGCAAGAGAGGTCTTGCTGTAAGCTGTGTTCTTTAGAACTATATTCTATGCAGACGATCATGAACTGGAGTAAGCCTGACATTTCAACAAACAATACCTATTCACATTTCAGTACCGTTTTGAATGAGGAAGGGACTAATCTTATTTAGGGATCTGAATGGCTGGAAATAGCACGGTTATTCGAAACCCGAAACATGATCCATAGGGTTTTGAGTTTATGCAAGTAGATTTGGGAAACACGGGGATCGGGAATTCTTCAACTACAAGACTTTGTTTATTCCACAGTGACTTGATGTGCTTATTGATCCTCTGAAACTGCGGCATTTGCGTGGATAGGTCCCCCCCCCCCCAAATAACTGTGTTCCACACATATACAGAAGTGTGTATTTAGCTTAATACAAAATGTTAGAATCATCTTTATAAATATTAAATTTTGATCTATTAGCATCCAACTTGATCACTTCGTTTACAATTGTTGCATTTTGAAAGACTGAATGGTAATGAGGTTGGGACGGTGACGGTGACGAGGACGGGGTTTGGATGTTTTGATAGCTTTTATATGTGCAATACAAGTCAACACTATGACATGGTCGACTACATCAACAGCTATAATCACTCATATAAAACATAAGTTATAAGAGGCAATAACATCCCTTTCATGGTCATATATAGCTACCCTCCCTTCACCGCCGCCCCTCCTTCCCATACCATTTGCCGGTACGTTACTGAACCATGAACATTGTATATTAGATCTCTATATCAATGAAATATTCAATTGCATAAGTTTCCGATGAACAGAATAAAGATAAAGTTTCCTCCTTCTTCTGCTGATTTGAAAAGAGGTATTTAAATCGCCTCTCATATAGAGTATGGGTTTGAAAATTAATCAAAAACGCATCCAGAACTCTGCTTTACTTTCACTTCATCACCTGACCAAATTTATTCATGCAACTTATTGAATCTTTAAAAAACATCATGTTACAAAGTATTCTTTGAGCTGTTGTAAGTCTGAATCAAAAGGAAGGAATAAACCAATGAGAACATGTGAACTATAGAAACATTCTTTGCATTTCCTTTCAAGTCATTGGAGGATTAGAGATTACGTTGATCCAATAATTATTCTCCATGAAATGTGAGGAATGCTACAAGGGAAATCATTCTTGTAAGAAATTCCAACTGAAAATAAACACTCTATGCAATCATAAAAGAGCTTTACATGCTGCTTGATTCTTTCTATGGATTTAAAATTAACGACATTAGGTCGAAAGAAAGTGAATAATACAACCGTGGCCCACCTCTTTTCAATCTTTCAATCGCATGAACTACGATTGGCAGAGGCTCACTAGTAGGGGATTCTCCATAGCAGGGATTCTCCCATTGTGCAAATGAGTGAGGGGTAAACTAATGTACGTAACCATGGTATTAGGAACTGGTATTACCATTGGGTAACAAGCAAATGTGTCACGCTCACTCCAATGCATGATAAGCAATTATTGGCTTGTTATCAACTTGAATCGTACTATTGTTCCAAATTAGTTGACAAAGAAATAGAGAATTCTTGTAGCTAAGATTACAATTGAAATTTAACAGATAGTAGTATACTTTGCATATGTAACACATGATCCCGCCAGAAAGAATTCAAATCACCGAAATATTTATCCTAACACACACTCAGACAACACACGCACACAAATTATTTGTGTATAACGAATTTAATATTTTTTAATGTTTACTGTTTGAATGGGTAAATCTTTGATAATAGTACCGTCTCGTTTCGATCTGCCCGACGTTTCACTGAGTGACGTCACGCATTAAATTGTTATCAGGTACCATATTTTTTGAGTAACGTTTCAATGTGTTTCTGTCAGGATGTTTAGAATTCAACGCAAAAAAAATGCAGTTTTCACATTACCACGTGTGATTAAACAATCTGATAGGAATTTTACCAGAAAATTTCACTTTCTGTCAAAGCCGACATAATTTTAGATAAACAAACTTTTATTACCAGAAATTCAGTTTTCATATCTGGGCTTAATTTGACATAATTTCGTTACGTAACTAACCTGGCTGTACATTTCGAAGCGTTTATAGATAGATCATCTATATAGGAGGTCAAGTCGTCTCCAAGTTATTTGATAAAAACATCTCAATAACATACCAAACGTTTTTTAATGTTGGGAGAGGTGAGGTTGGCAGACGTTCTGTAATATCTCCCCCCCCCCATACACACCCCCTCCCCGTCTCCTCTCTTTCTCTCTCTGTACAACTATTCATGTCAGTAGGCAAAAAGTATGTCTTAAATGTGAACTAACCGAAATATGGTTGTTGTTGGTTTGTTGCTTTCTCTGAGATATAATGACAGCTTGTATCATTCTGGCCCCTTCTTCTGCTCGGAAAATTGCTCGTTTCCGAAATCAGACATGGATACAGGTACTTAGTACCACCCTAGGAAACTGGTCATGACTTCAATACTTTCGCCGAGTTGATAAAAAACCCAGCAATTTGTATATCAGCATTTGATATACTCAGCCCCTACGTTCTTATGTCAACATGTTTATATATAGGACGTATCATAACCTTGTGTTAATACACAACTGATGAAAGCGTAGGCAGTAAAAAGCAAATGGTGTGGGTGTTTGGTATTTTATATATAGTAGATAACTCCCGCGCATCATATTTCCATACGATAGTAATATACTATGGAATTGCGGAGTAAATTTCAGCATGGGTTACACATGGGGTCGAACATTACTTACGAGCAGTGGCGGACTGGCCACACGGGCATTTGGGCAATGCCCGGTGGGCCGGTGGCCCGGTGGGCCGGTGGGCTGGGGAGCCTGGTAAAAATTACAGCCCATTTTCACAGTAGTTAATAGAATACAGACGGGCTGTGTAGAAATATATTTTTAACTGCGGGAATCAGCTCATGAAATCACCATGTTAGTTAGTCTGTTAGTTCGTAACAAAAGAACGTGCTATTAGCAACCCGTCCGTGCTAATGGATTTTATTAAGGTTATTTTCCCAATCTGTCAAGCATGTTGTCACAAAATGCTTGAAAAACTAAATAAATTCCAGTCTAAACCATTTATTTTTGTCTAGTTTTGTTTTCGTTTTTATTTTTTCTCAGTTTAATCAAGTGTTGCTTCTGGAAAATTATTTTTGGGTCATTTTGAAAGGATTATTGTAACCTAGATAATTGAGAAATATAGCACCATTTTGCATCTTAACTTCAAAAAACTTTTAATGGGGATCCTTCCCCCAGGACGGCGATCACTATGTAAGTAGCATATCAATGAAAAATGGGCCGGTCTAGGTGGAAAATGCCCGGGCCAGTTATTAGACCCAGTCCGCCCTGCTTATGATTGAAATGCACCGGCGTTAACCACTGAGCTTATTATCATATAGCACATCTCAATTACCGTACATAGACATCGGAATAAATAAATCACGACAAAATGACGCACGTGTCTCTACGATGACGTCATAATTAGACTTGATCAATTCTTCAGCCATCTGGGTGAAGGACCTTGGAATCTGATGTATCTCACAAATGGAGTCATATTGTTTGGACAGTCGTTCGTGACAGTTAGCTACGTAACGTTGATCATTTACGATGATTGCTTTGGTGTCTCCTTTAAGACTTTTAATTATTTTTAATGCTTTTAATGAATGCTTTAATTACTTTTAAGAGCAGCATATCATTTCCTCTCTGTGGATAAATGATTTGCCAAATTTAAAAATGACAATTTTTGGGTAAAATTTTTTTCCCCGTCATGATTATATTCACTGTGCGTTGTTTGAAAAATTCCTGGCTATGAAAACAAACGGAATAATTAAGTCCAACTATAGGTCACGGTAATGAATACTTAGAAGTTAGAAATATTGTGAGAATACATGCATTCGTATATACACTTTAAAGGATGGCTTACAGCAGCGTTCTTGGGTTTGACTTTAATTTGTTTTTAATGTTGTTTTTAACTAAAATCTCATATCAGTTTAACTCATTATCATGACTGGCCAAGACGTATTTCCAAGAGAGACGCAAAGATCCAAACTTTGGAAATCTCCATGCACTTTTTAGACTGTGTCTCCATGCCACTTTGAAACAGACGAAAAAATGTTGAGGATATAATTATTAATTGATTATCCATGAACATTCATTCGGGTAAAATCTAGGCTACGTCTTAGTTTGATCAAGCACAGTCTTAATATGAGTAATACCCAGATTTCGGAACATTGAAAACCAAACTCAAAGGCTGCTTTAATGTACAAAAATTATATATATATATATATTTATTTATTCTAAAAGTCCAGGCTATATATTCCTATTTTTTAATTTTTAAAAGTGACCCTTTAATTATACAACTGAGGCTCATCGAATACACCGGCTGGGTTACTAAGTCTATGGACAGATTTACCAACTTCTAAAAGTTTAGGTTTATTCCCCATTTCCATCGAATATCTAATTTACTGATCATTTAACAATAATTATTTTACAAAATATACCAAAACAAGCTAAAAGCGATCGGGCCTGGGAATGTTTGAAACTATACAATACTTTGAAGTTGTCACAAATACTATCTCGTATACCCTTCCTTGACACTGACTAAAAATATATACACAGCAGAACTTTTTTTTTAAATACAATAAAGCTCAATCGCAAATTAAGATCCGATTGTAAAACATTATTATGGTAGGACTGGAGTTGCCCCGGAGTCGCACTTCACTTGAACTCGGTCAGCTTTACACCGGACTGAACACAATGTTAAGCAGAGTGCTTTCATCAATTTGAAGTCTTATGTACTTAGAAAACACTCTACTGTTTTAAAATTAGTAAATCATAGTTTTTGCGGCCTTACAACAATCCTGACCTAAGCAGACAAATAATCTTTTGTTCCCTGTTCATCTGTTGAACTATTTGTTTCGATGAGCTGCACATTCGCTTAGCATAAATAACACAGGTAATCAGAAGAAGTACAAGTGAACACACAGCACCCGCGGGTAACCCAATGACAAGCCAGTTGTTCACACATAAAGGTAATTCAGTTCCCCATTTACCATTATCTTCACATTTGACAAGATCTGATCCAAAAAGGAAAAATCCTGGCTCGCAAATGCTCTGATAAGTCGAATTTACATAGTAAACTGTTTCGTTGAGTTTTCCATTGGGGAAATCGTTCGGGAATTCGCAAGTGACTACTTTATCAAACACCTTCTTCCTTTCTTGGTAGTCCGACAAACTCATACGTGTTTCGTTTGCAAAATCCAAGCTGCCAGTATTTACAGCGTCGAACAAGCATGGAAGACTGTCCCCGCACAGGTTCTGTATATCTTGACTGACTCTGCTCGATTCGGGGAAATCAAAGTTAGGAGTAAACTCTGGCTTGGTGTAGAATGTATGATTGGTTGATGCGAAGTACGTAAAAACAGTGTTCGATGTATCTACCATCCATTTCAAGCCAAAGTTGTGATGGATACTTTCCAGACTGGAGTCCAAAGCCATCACGGTGCCATTTGGGAGCATCAAGTCGTCCGTTGGGTCATCATTAAAGTTTCCCAATAATCCCTTTATATTTCCCTTAAATTTGTCTTCGAGATATACAGTGTATGACATCATGTTTCGCGAAATGGTAATTGTGATCGTAAAGCCAAAAGAAAGAGCGACGGTTACGTTGGATTTGTCTGGATTGAAGTTAACTTGCGCCTCTCCGAAGGTAAAAGATGGTACGAACTTACCCTGATAGTCGTCCATGAGTTCCTTACCATCTAGAAGCATTAATGTCTGGTTGAGAAGGGAACGCTGAACTTGAATCACTGGTAGGTTTTCACCTCTCAAGGCAAAAGCAGAAAATACCGATGCATTAACACCAGGAACTTGCTCCATACGACCTTGAAGGGTAATGTTGTGCAGTTTTGTTTCAAGAAGTGTGAACTCACCAACAGCGTTGAATGTATATTTGGCCTGATCCAGCGTTATGAAGTGAGGGTCACCGATACCAATGGCTGGTATAGGTGGCTCATATCTAGTACAGTCGTCAGATGGCCTGAATTGGTAATATTTTAGACAATCCTTTGTCTTTTCCCTGCGATAGCAACATGCGATCCACGGCAAAACATCGTACTTTATATGTTTGCTGGCGCTTCTGTCGGGAGCGTACGCATCGGCAGTCCCTCCACCCGGTGGATCATGCAGTAACTGCCCAGCTTTACGGTAGCAACACTGTTGCCCTGCTTGTGAGCCAACGGCATTCCTTCGATAACACGCAACAGCGCCTGGGTGAAAAATGTCAATAGCAGCATTCGATTCCTTATACCTCGAGTCAACACGAGCCTGTGCTAAGGTACATGGGCAAGGTGGTAATTCTGGCAGTGGAGAAGCTGATTCTAGAATGGTGCACCATTTTGAACAATCAAGTTTACTTGTATTCACGAAGGCAAGTTGAACCTGAAACGAAGTTCGGACGATATGCTCTTTCGAAGGTTCGACAATCATTTGTTTATATGCACTTTTTACTTGAAAAATTAAATTACTTAATGTGTTAATTGAAAGATTGATGTCTGTCTCCTTTACTTTGTGAACACCTTCATTAGGTATCTGTTTTAGTAATTTAGTTTCTCTCGAACAGCCAATATCTTCGTTATCGTTGGCTACAATCACACTAATATCAACGTTCGGTGCATTATAAAAATCATCAGGATCCCATACAAGAAAGAATTCTCTTTTCTCTGACAAATCAATGAGTCCAAATTCGAGCGTGACATTCATGACGGACAATTTTGGCAGTACCATGTACTGCGAAACTACGTAAATGGTGTCAATATACGGATACGTTTCTCCCCCATCGAGAGATATATCAATAGTGGTGAAACCAGTGTTGCTAAAAACAGTAGTAGGACAAATTACTTTATCAGAGTCTTCTAGAAAGCCTTTTGTTTCTACCTCCAAAGCATTCTGTCGAAATCGACAGATAATTTTTTCCTCTTCAACTTTTGGCCGTCGGCAAGGAAGTGTAGTAGTAATGACATCACCACCATTTTCACGAATCAAGAATGGTTTCGCACTAAGGAGCCGTCCCTCACTGGGTAAGGACAACCCTGCCGCATAACCGTATGATTCTTTTCTTTCATAACCGTAAACAATAACAGACATTCGGGAAGTAGAACTCGACTCCCCTTGCTCTATGAAATACACACCTTCACCTCTTTTCAGCTCTTGTCTAAACATCACATACTCAGTCCCTGGTATATCAACGACTGATGTATTGCACTGAATTTGAATGCAGTTCAACAATACAGTATTGCATTCATCGTGCCTGACAACTATATTGACGAAATTAAGGAAACCACGAGTATCTTCCGTTGATTTTGGAGGAGTCACAAATCCAAACTTGAAGGCAAATTGCTCTTCGGCAGGGACTTGAATGATTGAAGGATCAACATTTCCACCGTCAATACTCCGCAGTATCTGCGTGACTGAAATGGGTAAGGATGAGGAAATAACCCCATTTCCTTCTAGAGAAACTTCCCAAAACTCACCTGCATTCAGTGTTATATTCTCACGTTCCGGTACCGACACAACTGTGTCTTCAAAGAAAGAAACTATTCGATAAATTGAAACATCAATAGAACTGCCGGTTTGTGTGTAGATGTGTTTGCTACCCCAGCTGTCAACTGGTATCAACTGCTCAGATAATATATCACAAGATGATCCTAAAGTATTCGCGCAGATGTGACCGCCATAAGCTGCTACGGGACGATTGCTTCTTATGATACTGCCAGTTAAATCGGTCCCTCTCGCTCCTAGTACTTGAATTATCTCGTGACTATCTAACTGGAACGATATAATGTCTCCAGGACTATAATCCTGATTTTCGAAGGATGCACTTTCCGCAATAGTGATATCTACGTTAGTACCATTTTCCACCCCAACAACCGAAAGAAGCGATGCTTCATTAGTTCTTTGTAATGTCATGACACTTGCTACTACGTAACTCATACCTAGTTGTTCATTAGGTATCGCAAGAAATCCGTCTGTGGTGTAAATTCGGGGACCCATAGTTCATACCGTAGACAGACACATCACTCGATGCGGTGACAACCAGCACCTTGTCACTGCGACCACTTACAAACTCCAATAAAAAGTCATTGGGTATTGGTATCGTGCGATACCCGCGTGCTGCAAGTGTGACATTAACCTCATATTTACCACCTTCTACTTCCCTTCTACTGCTGATAGTTACATTTGTTGGCTGGTCGCTAAACGCAACAACGAGAATATGCACCTCACCGATCGATGAGGAACCTAGAAAATTATTGGTGAATCCTACAACAAACTCCCTTCCTATTGATATTCCTCTGCATACTGGTGAAGAAGAGTTCTCATCTTGTGCAAAGACAATGCTTAGACATACCGCCAGGTTGATTAAAGTAAACCGCATAATGATAATGTAGCTAGAGAAATGTAAAAAGAAGAACGAGGTACAAATGATTTGAAGTACTTTCGTGTACATGCATGCTTCTTGAGGAATGCGAAAGCATTGATTACGTTCATTAAAATCTTTTAAATCGTTTATTTGACTGAATGTTCGACATTACCAATGAAACTACCAACAATCAACATTACCAAAATTAAAGGTCAAGCATCATGTAAACAGTTCATAATTTCATTTGGAATACTAACATTGCGAAAATAATCCATGCGTTTTCTAACTGTGGCTTAGAAAGCACCGTTACCGTACCGATATCACATTATACGATTCGGCATGAAAAGATAAAACTAAGGGAGTGGCAATGTTTACTATAAGTACTAATTAACTATTTCCTTGTTCATGTATTTTTCACCCAATATACATGGCTTGTTCAGTGTGTACTGTGTATAAGAAAAAAAAACGTTAATCAGTATAAACTGAAGTATGTATATAACACCGTAACCCATCTTAGACCTGTCAGCAGATATGCTACTCTGTAAACTTACTAAAATACGGATTCATTACTCAAAGGCTGTTTCAAGTAATGACTGTCTAAAAATCTGTCCTTATGCTTGACTAGTAAGTATACCTTTTGAAGATGGTTCAAATTGCAGATTTTAAGCGTTTGGCATTCAAGTGTCATCCACTTTCTGTTCAAATGTGGACGAAATTATTTTCGAACGCTTTAGAGTAGTCTGGTTAGACCAGTCAATCATTATGTATAGCATTGTGTGTTTAGTATTTTCTGTTCGTAAGTCTTCAGCAGTGGCGTAGCCACGGGGG
>KN886599.1:0-13666 GCA_000934455.1 Apostichopus parvimensis
CCCCCCCCCAAGAAAAGTCAACTGTGTGATTTAATAAATTCAGTGATCTAGATAAAGAGATGTACTCTACCAATCTATGATATCTTGATGAAGAAACCAGCATACATAGATACCTAAGAGAGATATGAGATTGACTGTTGATCGGCTCCTTATCTTTGGCCGAGTGAATACTGACGTAATGTTGTAGGTTGAAGGCTAGTACAGATTCTGTTGGGTTGTTGTTCACCATCATTCTGAATAAACTATATGATAATCACATACAATAAGATAATCCTTCAATCTAAACACAAGATGTATGTATGTAGTACTTAAACCGTTTGATCGCTTTTCAGTGGACATTAACAGTTAAATGTAATTTCTGGTGTGATTTTGGTGGATTAATATGTATTTTTCAGGTACCTTATCTTGTCTTTGAAACCAGCATAATCTTGCCTTTCAACAGATTATATATTCAGGCACCTTCTCTTTCCTTTCAACAGATCATATCTTTGCATTATGCATAATCTTGAGTGTCAACAGAATATATTTTCAGGTACCTTCTCTTGCCTTTCAACAGATTATACTTTAGATGCATAATCTTTCGTTTCAACAGATTATATCTTTGCATGATGCATAATCTTGCCTTTCAACAGATTATGTTTTCAGATACCTTACCTTGCCTTTCAACAGATTATGTTTTCAAATACCTTATCTTACCTTTCAACAGATTATATTTTTGCATGATGCATAATCTTGCTTTATAACACATTAACATTTTAATGTTTATCTCCTTCCTTTCAAAATGTTTATGTATTTATGTACCTTATACTTCCCTTCACATACTACATCTTCAGGCACCTTATTTTTCTTTTCATACTGGCATATTGCATCACTAAACTGAGGTTTCTTCAATCCAAAATTCAACTTTAATCCCAGCCATGGGTCTATAAGAGAGACACTTTTCTACCAAGGAACAGGACAACCAGTATTTAATCACTCAGTACTGGATTAAGATGATATTAAGTTCATATAGGAGAAAGTAGTGAGCAGGATGTAACTAAATGTTGATGACAGCCAAACTTAAATGAGAAAAAAAAAAAAAATAAATTAAAGAGAAAAAAATGACCCCAACATAACAAGATGCGATTTAAAATATCCCATAAAGGCATGCAGTAAGTCCATTTGTTTAGGTTTAAATTCAATCATCTCTGAATGACTTTATGGCAAAAGTTACAGGCAAACCAACATTTTCTACTATTTATTATCGTTTAACCTATCTTTAAGACTAACTACATATTTAGCAGTAACTTAAAGTAAGTGCGGTGCCACCTGTGTGTCACTAACTATTTGATAAAAGATAAAACTATTCCAGCAATATTGGCTTCCACAAATTTAAATTATGTCAAGTGCCATTTTTTTATTTGCATTGCTGCCTTTTCCTATCACATTTCATTTGTCTCTCCATAAGTGACTTTTCAGTCTCTTATGCATAATTTCTTTCTTTCTTTACTTATTATATTGTACATTCAGTTTATATAAATAACTGAGACTATAAAAGGAACAATAGCAATTAGTTACTTTAGTTTTCAATTTTGAGTGATAGGGAACATTTAAAACCCTCTATGATTTGCCTGAATTGTACTGAAGAGTTGTCCCTTCATCATCCTGAGAGAGAATTTTTTTTGTTTTAAACTATTCTATTCCAAACTCCCTGTTAGCATTTGATGAAATGTTGCATTTTTAATCTAGTCAAAACGCTACAAGAGATTACAAGTTTATCGGTATTCCTCCTAGCCCCAACCTACCCCTCCTTCCAATTCAAGAAAATGGCTACTTTTGTTCTAGCTTCAACAAAGTCTTCTACCGTCACCCACAAAACATCTACCGTCATCGAATCATCCTATTCACCGATTAAGAAAAAAAAATCCTTAAATTTCTAGAAATTAGTCTGTGGTCAGGAGCACCACAAAAGGCTATTCTTCATATTTTCAGCAATCTTTAGCACCCAGAGAATTGGTGGCCGTATCGTTGACTTTTAATGTCCATGCCAGATGTGCCAACCTACCACCACATCCCTTAAGAATGAGCTGAACGATTTAACAGTTTAACGGTTTAAAATAGTTTAAACAAAACGATGCTCTCTTCAGATGAATACCTATTAGAGAGGACTACCACATGAAAAACATAACTTTTTGTGAGTGGAAAAAAAAATATTGGAAAAGAAAAAAAAATGCTATAAACATATTGTGAGTAACCAGCAGCTACTGTGGTAAGAAAATAAGGTGTCATGTGATTGATCAGGTGATCATGCCATGCATCTCCAAGCAGAGGCTACCGATTACAGTGGAGGCGACGGGCGTATAAAGATATTATAATCATGATATCATGAGATGAATTTACATGTCGGACGACGGCGAACTCCACGGGCTAGTTCGGATCCGCCCTATGTAGAATTTAGGTTTACCCTGTTGCTTGGTTACGGTTTTTGGCCGAGGCGGTTTTTTAACCTGGTGACTAGATCGGAGGAATCGGAGCAAAAGAGAAATGCTAGACTGGATCAGGAGAGCACATTGATAAAGACAAACATATACGGACAAACACACAAAAATATATATATACATATACCAGGGATGAGCCTGGGGTAAGAAAAAAATCATGGAACTTTGCAAAAAATTGCGGTATAGGCTCCAGTTTTTGTATGCTACAGTGTGTTAGGATAATACTTTTTGTCCCGAGGTAGAAAAAAAAACATGGATATTCCGCTAATTTGCGGAAAAAGCTCATGCCTGATATATACAACAGCAACATCGACAATGCAGGGAATATGGATAGCTGTCTAAACATGCCTGTCATCTGTGAGGAGAAGTACACATGTGTGTATGTATGTGTATGTCTGTATGTATGCGTAGTATATAACATTCCGGCATGTACAGCATACAGAAAAGGAAGTTGAAACACTAGTGCACACACACACAAATCAGTCTGCAAATACTAAGAGGAATTGGGAAGGAAGTTGCACCAGATGAGAAAGAAGTGACTAATTTTCAAACCCTAAAACAAAAGGTTTACAGTGGAGGCTTAATCAAGACGACAGGTAAAAGGTCTCACAAACTATGAAAATGTTATTTAGTTCTGGGGGTGGGGGGGGGGGGAGATACTCAGGAAAGGATAGACCAGAAAAGTAGTTTAATTAACATTCTCTTCATCACATTCCTTTTATAATTTCTGTTCTCAAAAAGATCTTTCAATTCTTTTGGCTCTTGATATTCAAATATCAAACTTCTAATAAACACTGTCAAGATCTTATTTTAGTTCTGACGGTAACAAAGTCATAAATTCAGGGCCAAGTTAATATCACAGACTTTTTTTGGAATTCTGTATCTTTCCTGCCATGATTTACTTAAACTGAGTTTTGAGACAACGAAAATGACAAAACAAAACAAAATTGGAAATTCACTGCCATCTGGTGAACAGCTTCCATAGCACAGGGATAAGCCTGGGGTGAAAAAAAAATCACGGAAATTTGCAAAAATTGCGGTATAGGCTCCGGTTTGAGTATGCTACAGTGTGTTAGGATAATAGTTTTTGTCCCGAGGTAGAAAAGAAATCACGGATATTCCGCGAATTCGCGGAAAAAGCTCATGTCTGATAGCATCCCAACATATCTATACTTGATAATACTAGAGGGACATCCTGCATCAGAAAACAAAACAAAGTTGGTTGAAACATTTTACAAAAGACAAGGCGTGACCGCTGTTACATGAAACAAAGACAACAATATAATAGAGAGAGAGAGAGATAGAAATAATATTTTCAATAAAGACAGCAAAAAAATGGAAAAAGGGGTTTAAGACTAACTTGATAATTTTTTCTACTTTCAAATTAGCGTTTCTGTCTGGAAGAATACTGGTCTGGTCGGCTTCCACTGGTTCCTCGGTCTCTTCCACTGAATACAGGGGCGTCGTCTCCCTACCAGATGGTAGTCCAGCGTACAACAGGTCCTCTTTGGTGGCAGTGCGTCTCCTTGCCTGAGATAAGGAAATTATAAACAAGGTTTTAATCAAACCTAGAAAAGGGACAAATATACAAGAGACAAGCAATGCGAGGCAATGTTTTAGGGCAAGATATACAGAGAGTTTTGGACTTTCAATGAAATGGCAGGGCACCATTGTGACAGCAATTTTTTTTTTTACTTGCAAAAAAAAAAACGTGACAGTTTTTCAAAAACGCAAAAGGGTACGGAGGCAGGATGTAAGGGAGAGAAAACATGTCCAGAAACGCCAAAAAGAAAATCATTTATGAAATTAATCTTAAAATGGTATTTTTTCTTGCAGCTGCTTCATAGCTCTTATTAGGTTGGTTCAAATATTGCTGGTGTTTTTGACTTTTGACCATTTTTTTGTTAACTGTCCTGACTTTACTTTGATAACAAAGTTCAATGGCCTAGATAATTATATTGGCAAACTTGATTAAAGGGGCACGGCAGTTGCAATCCTGAGGAAGGAGGATGGGTTTTCAAGATCATTAAAGGCAAGTGGCTGTTGCACCCACCGCAATTTGCAATCCGTGTTCGGATAATATAATCGATTGTTCAGCACTGTCCTTCCCAGTCTAGTTATTCCAGTCCAGCGCCCTCATGGTACTCTACCCACCCAAATTAATGCATGCACGGTTAGATAATGAATGCAAACCATCTGCTATTATCATAGGAAGAGTTTGAAGACAATAGACACAGAAAACAATAGACACAAATAACAATAGACACAGATAACTATTAGAACAACAAGAACAGACAAGCATTCCAGCATGCCATCCCCATCATGGAATATTTAACGTGTAACTTGTGATTTCTAGAATTATACTTATGACAGCTTTCAAAGATCAAGAGAAAGCAATTGGGTAAGAGTAGTTACCCAAAAATTGGTGATTCTCTTTCGATAGTTTTCATAGTCTGCTTAAAATTGATGCCAAAAACAAAATCATAGATAAAAACGGAAGTCAGTAAAACATGGACTAGTTTTAACCAGTGTTGCATGGCTACGTACTGGAGTCGCTATATCCAACAAGGACCACATTCATAACTGTACAATACCAGGCATGCTATCAGAACTCAAATCTATTTTTAGTTTTAATCAGTCTGATTTATATTCATTTCATAATTTCATAATGAAATATGTAGATTTCTTCCAAACAGAACCCTAGAAAACGACATGTGACACTGGTCGTCCAGTGAGAGCGCAAGACACAGACATTTATCAATTTAATTTGGCATATGTTGATTTCTTCCAATCAGAGCGCAATAAAACAACATGTGACACTGGTCGTCTAATAAGAGCGCAAGACCCCGACATATGTCAACTGAATTCAACATATGTCGATTTCTTCCAATCAGAACCCTAGAATTTGAATGAGCCAATGAGAACAAGCAAAACTGTCACTTGTGGCAGCAAATCATCAGAGGTCGTCTTTCTCGAACATATGATGATTGTGTCCACTGAGGGTGCCGGGAAATTGACATTTGCTAAATCATTTGTTGCATTGTTGATTTTCAGGACTTAGGGCACCCTTGGCACACGATACACTCCGTCATAATAGGAAATTCCACTTTCACACTATAGGGGACACGATTTATCTCCAACTCAATGTTTATTTCTGACTGACCCCTGATCTTTCTCGAACATATGACGATTGTGTCCAATGAGAGTACGGGGAAATTGACATTCGCTAAATCATTTGTTGCAATGTCGAATTTCAGGACTTACAGCACACCATACACTCCACTACAATAGGAAACTCCACTTTTACATAGGGGACACGATTTATCCACAACTCAATATTCATGCCTGACCGACCCTGATCCTGATATAACCCAATTCTGTTTACCTTTTGTATGGACATCAACTAATAAAGACATTGAACCAAATATTCACACATAAAAACTGAAAATGAAACAAGTTTGAAATTAAAGAGGATGAATGCAACAAATGAGAAACTGTTTGAATATATGGTAAATTTACGACTCAAACATCTGGATATAGAGGGTAAGCTCACCTTTTCCGCCTTGCTACGTTGTGGAGGTGGTGGTTGAGAGGGGGGTCCATTGGTGGAGGAAGGCGGCGGGAGTGAATTAGAAGGAGCATGCAAGATACGATTAGAACCGACTTCTAATTTACCATTTCTGTTGATGTGTAATTGCAGACAAGAAAAAAATTGTTTCGACAATAATATGCAAAACTGATGAAAAAAAATTGGGCCTACCTTTGACCTGCTTCCACTCCCATTGCCTCAATTCTCAATACTCCTCCCACCCCCGCCCCCCCCCCCCCACCACACTTCTCCCCTCTTCAACCCCCATAAATCAGACACACAAGACTGTGATTACAAGAATTGATCATTGCTTTGTTTTTGTAATCAACTTGAAGTACAACACTAAAGAAAGACTTGTTCACACATACTTCTCATGCACAAGTTAAAATACGGTCCGTTTTTTTCGGACAAATAATGCAACTCTGATCGCTTCAAACTTTCACATCCCTGCAGTGTTTGTAAAGGAAAAAGTGGCCTAATGACCAAACAGAATATAAACATCTCTACCAGAAAAACTTGTTGTTCATTGACTGATTCTGACATTAATTTTTTTTTTAATATATCCTGTGAGCTTAATTTAAAACCAAGGATGATATCTTGCTTCGGATCTTCCACTGATCACCCAATCGCTAATTTCTACTAAAAGGCGCAACGAAATTTGTCAGTTACGTACATATTAACGTACTTGTTGGTTATATACACAACTAGCTTTGTGAGGTGCACATAAGCTTACTATGTTATATAACAACATAACCAGACTAGTTTAACCTCTAATATTCTTAAATCCAAAGCAAATAAAGAATATGGCATGAACACAGGATAAAAGATATTCCTGGTCTTTCTCATACAGTTCTTAAAGTCTACAGAAAATGTATCAACAAATACAATATCATTGCAGAAACAAGGAGAGAGAAAACAATGAGAATGACAATATGAGGTTATGTCCAGTAGAAAACTGTCCGGTCATAACGCTGTGGTCAAAGGATAAGAGATAACAACTCTATGGGAGGACTAGGACCAGCATTAAAGGGATAGTGCATATATATGCTCAATAACAATATCCTAATCAATGGTTTTCCAGTTACATTGTACAACCAACTAATTCCCTGCCAATACAACTAGCATGTTTACAATGTAGTAACTGAACCTAACATTCACTTTAATAATATGATAAATTGATCATCAGTTACATACACATCCAGATGGAAGGACTAGGACCTACATTAAAGGGACAGTGCATATATATGCTCAATAACATTATCATAATCAATAGTTTGTCAGTTACGTTGTACAACCAACTAATTCCCTACCAATACAACTAGCATGTTCACTATGTAGTAACTGAAACAACAGTCACTTTAATAATATGATAAATTGATGAGTTACATTAAAGGGATAGTGCATATATATGCTCAATAACATTATCCTAATCAAAAGTTTGTCAGTTACATTGTACAACCAACTAATTCTCTACCAATACAACTAGTATGTTTACTATGTAGTAACTGAACCTAACACTCCCTTTAATAATATGATAAATTGGTTAACAACTGACTAACAATCCAGCCACCAGCCGATCTATGGTACAAGATTATCAAATTATGCAATTAATTTTTAACACACATGGTAATACACAACTACCTTTGCAATCAGTTTACACACAAACACCAACCTGTTTGTTTGTACATGTATGCAGTAATAGAAACTTACATTTCATTCTCTGTGGGTGATGAAGCTCGGGAACTCTCAGCACTACTGCTACTCTCTGTCGAAAACAAAAAATATACAACTTCAAAAACAACAAAAATCACAAATGATCTGTTTACGTAATAGCTGTTCCGAAGGATTGACTTCCATTTTGTACATTTTATCGTTTTGCGTGGTTTTCGTAACATTTGTATCACCATTCGTTTTGTCACAGTGTTTTTCATATTCCGTCGTGAATCAGTCCTTGTCTGTCTTCATAGTTGCTCGTTTAGTGTCATACCACCCAATCGTTGTTGTCACGTTTTTCTTGTTTTGTGTACAGTCTGCCTGTATACGTCTCGAAAAGAATATCAAAGTTTTGTGTCGTCATACGGTTCATGAGTCTAGAGAAAGTTTCTTACAGTTTTTCACCAAAACAATGGCGACCAGTCAGTTTAAAATCAACACAACAAAAGTATTTGACATGTTGCTGAGAGACTTCCATTGTGTCTGTGTTCTATTCTCACAACTTTAAGATGATATTTGTGAGTTGAGGAAGAAATCTAATATCAGAAGTGTCGGTGAAGTGAGTTTTATTGTGACAATGTTTTGTAGACTTCCAGCATGGAATTATACTCAGAGAATTCCTACAAATAAAGAAGCTCGGGTGTTGAGCTCATTTTTCAAAACACAACACTGTAGATAGATATGTGTTCCATTTCTTTTATCGTCAATGAGGATATTTTTAGCTTATTTATGAAACTTTAATACAACTGTATAAAGTGCCTATTGACTTCCACTGATCACCCAATCACAAAGTTCTACTGAAAGGCACAACGTAATTTGTTAGTTACATACATAAACTTGTTGTTATATCTTTGTGAGTTGTATAACTGCTGTTTCAATGCAGCTATAATATAAACTGCATGTTTCAATGCAGCTATAACATAAAGGGCCTATTTCAATGCAGCTATAATATGAAGTGCCTGTTTCAATGCAGCTATAATATAGAGTGCCTATTTCAATGCAGCTATAATATAAAGTGCCTATTTCAGTGCAGCTATAATATAATAAAGTGCCTGTTTCAAGGCAGCTATAATATAAAGTGCCTGTTTCAAGGCAGCTATAATATAAGGTGACTATTTCAATGCAGCTATAATATAAAGTGCCTGTTTCAATGCAGCTATAATATAAGGTGACTATTTCAATGCAGCTATAACATAAAGTGCCTATTTCCATGCAGCTATAATATAAAGTGCCTATTTCAGTGCAGCTATAATATAAAGTGCATGTTTCAATGCAGCTATAATATAAAGTGACTATTCAATGCAGCTATGATAAAATGCCTATTTCAATGCAGCTATGATAAAGTGCCTAATTTCAATGCAGCTATAATACAAAGTGCCTATTCCAATGCAGCTATAATATAAAGTGCCTTTTTTCAATGCAGCTCATAATATCAATACTTACCCGCATCTTCCCGAGTAAACAACCCATCCAGCTCTAGTTCCAGGTCCCCTTCCTGTTCTGATATCAGGTGTTGTAATAACTGCTGCTGGAGGAACCCGGTCTGTTCCTCTTGGTGCAGCTTAGCCGTCAGTTCCTTCACCTCGGATTCTCTCTGAGCTTTATCAAACCCCTGAGAAGTTGTAGAGACAAGAGAAAAGAATTAGAACTCGGGGGTACTACGAATCATGAAATAGAATGTATGTATGTATGTATGTATTTTAGATCCTCCTGCAAGCAGGAACTCGCAAAGAAGCCTTATTGGCTTATCAAAGCCGCAAGCTAACCGAAGTCAGTCTCTTACATTCATATTTAACGTCCATGATTATGAATTGTCAATTGTCAACAACTCTGTAACTGGACGACATACATTAATGTGGCAGATCCAACCACGTCATTACACGCCATGCTGAGCTTACTGATTTAAAATGCTGTTAAAATATGAGACTTGGCAGAAATAGTTCTTCAAACTACTGCTACATTAGAACTGACTACATGGGGGCAGTATGCTAACCTATTTAGTCCCAGTAGCCATATAACACATACATAATAAAGGTTATCTACAGCGACTACATATCTACATATGTATATGTAATGAAGGATATCTAAACTGACTCACTATGGTAATAGCATTAGTCACAAAGTGTTCCAGCAAGTACTTGGCCTCGTCGAGACTACAACCGTCGATAATAGCAGCTGCATCGGTCGAGTCAATCTCGTCCTGATGAGAAAAGAATAAATCGTCAACCAATGAATATTCATAAAACATTTGCATAATTTACCAAACATGTCCACAGGGTCTCTTTCGGTCTCTTTGCAATTCTCAGGTTTGAGTTCCAATCATTGATGACCACATTTAGCAACAAGGGAGATCTCTAACATTACCTTTGTTGTTTTGTACAGTATGTACATCCAGACAGACAGGAATTACTCATGCATAACTTCTCACCATCTTGTGGCATCTGCCAAATTGACTTCCAAATTAAAACACAAATTCTCCTGGAAGAAATTTGCAGCTGTTCCTCCCAAATTGACACTTTGCTCTGAAGTCCTAGTTATTTCCCGAATTTTACAACCTCTGTGTAATGAAAGCTAACCACAGACGATAAACTGAAAATTCATTTATGATATTTATGATATTTCAAATCTTTTCATTCTCTGTTTAACTACAATATCAGTAATACAATAACAATAACAACAAATACAATAACACTGATTGGTTACTGTGCAAGATCTGTGTGGACTAGCAAACTCATAACTCATAACCCAGCACAGAATGGATACTACACTTGTTCCTGATACAATCACCAAGGCCAGATATTACAAAACATAATTCAAAGTGCAAAACAATAGAGGACAAAAAAGAGGATAGTGTTTTATAGACTAGTAATGAAAACCAAAGAATACCAGTGGGAGTAGAAATGATCGAACAACCCAACAACACATTTAAAAAAAGACAAATATCAAAACCAGTTTGGAATAATCCACAGTGAAAGACAAGAAGAGGAACACATAGTGTATAAATCATGCAATATTGTGTACATATCTATGGGTCGTTCCATTCCGTTCTGTTATGGGTCGATCCATTAATTTTGTTATCCTATAAATGTCAACTTCCCTTCCCCTACCACAATGTCAGTAATTTTATTCTGTGTTAGTATAGACTCTTCTCTTAGACTTTTACCAAGGCAATGGACAGTTACTATTTATCACTGATACTGCTAATATCCTCATGAAAATGCTCAACTTTAACCAAATTAGGAAGGGAGTGCAGAGGGAGTGGGGGGTTGATCTTGATTCAAAGCAGAGTCACACTATGTTATGTGAAATGAAGGCCACGGTCACGTGGAAGCGATTAAATTCTGGACTCCAAAAAAGTCCTGCTTGAAATACTTTCACCTTTCAGAAAGGGAAGGCAGAAGAAAATTAGAAACAGATGGAAAAAAAAAAAGACACTACCACCCATTTAATTATTTTAAAGAAACAAAAATTGAGGGGAAAAAACAAAGAAAATGTCCAAATTTACCACAAATATTTTGAATTTTCTTTTAAACTCAATTAATCTATTTCAGATTATTTTCAAAACTTGGTTCACTTGTGGGTGATCTGTTTTTTAACTTTCTAGTAAATATTGTTACATTCTCATTACCTTAAACTTTTATTCTTTCAGCTATTATTACTGTGCTATTAAACTTTCTAATGTGAATTTTGCGTATGCATATGAGGAGTGGTAAGAAGGTAGTTTGGGGGGGGGGGGGGGGGGGGGGGGGGGGGGGGGGGGGGGGGGGGGGGGGTTAGGAGTAAGGTTTCAAGAAGGCGGAGGTGATAAACCAAAGACCAAGCATTGACTAAACCTGTTTCTGTACATACACACAAAATGATGGAAGTAAACATGAAACTAAGCATGCAACAACGATTAATTATATACTTGATGCCATTTTTAATTATAAATGGTAGAAATGTCGTTCACATGTCTACCATGTTTAACTGTCTCCAGACATGTAACATTGATATAACATAGTATGACAGTGATGTTATTAACACGCAGACAAGATGGGTGCTATGTTATGTAATTTTGATATCAATACTTTCTCCAATTAAGCTTTGTCGTTGGTAACTAATGCCAAATTCAGCCGAAAATGCTTTTCAAATGGTGAGCCGCTCGCAGTATTTTTCCAACTCGTTTTTGTCTATGTTTAGTTCAACTGCTGTGGCACAACCAATAATTCGTTTAAATTAGTTTTTTGCACTATTTCACAATATCACATGGTTTGTTGATCTATGCCTTCTACTGTAGGGGGAAATATCATCAGCATTTTTCACTGAAGGTATAACTGCAGAAACTAGGTAGCACTCAGATAAAACCTCATGTGCTTCTCTACTGATCAATGAAAACTATCCCATGATCATGAGATTATTACTGATTTCAAGACACTGAATATTAGCTAACTTAACATTAGTAACATCAGGATCAGTGTTCCCTAATTATTTCTTCTCTACTAAAAACAGCAGCCATTTGCCGGCTAATCTGCTTTTACAATTAAAGAAATCTTAGCCGTTGGTCACAATATCCCAAAGTGCATGCATGCACTAAACTACGTACCCAGTTGCCATCCTTTGAAAAGAGAGATTTTTTTGGTTTTACAAACAGGGTTATAAAAACAAACACAAACAAGGAAAGAAAAAAACAAATCAAATGGAGTAATTGTCTACAAAAGAAAATTAATTATGACAAAAATCTAGCCAATATTACCAAATATCATAACTAAAGAGAATGTTTACATTTAATAAATCTACTGCATGGACGATTCTACCGGAAGAAACTAACTACCAATGTAAGAAACATCAGAAATTATTCTCTCCATTGCAGGCCATGTAGGCCCCTACTTCTAAATCAGATTAAAATACTATCGATGCGATGAAGGCTTGCAAACAAATTAAACCCAACGAGAAAGTTAATACAGTCCTTACTGCTGGAATCAAAGCTACACTATTTTGCAGTCAAAAGAGGTTAGCACAAGGAAACAACGGACTGGTTAGCAGAAAGTTGGTAGAGCCATAGAGATCTAATATTAGCCTCTTGAAGAAACTTCTATGGATTATAACCTATAAATTATTAATAATCCTGATAAATATATTTGCCATGGGTACTATTGTCATAAATATACAGCATATGAAAGGAACATTCATAAAATCATCAATTTGACAGCTACATATCACATACTTTGTATTAAAAAAGTTTAATTATTATGAAAAATTTTGATAGGGTCCATTACAAGCGTTTCTGTTGTATAAGGAAATAGTTTGGTTGGATAGGCCTCTCCTTTGCTTATTTATATTTATTTATATAATGTATAGGAATCACAAATAACTTCGAGTTGGTTAGAATCATGTTTGATCTCTAGAGTAAGGCAAATATGTCACCACAAACAGAACTAGTATTGTTCGATACAGGTGTCAAACGCCTACAGTGAAATTACGACCTTCCTTACCGGTTTCAAACCTCTGGGCATACAATCAGCGTCCATAGCCTAGTGGTAAGGGTGTCCGCATATAAAGGTGGATGCCCGGGTTTGAATCCCAGTGGAGGCTGGAAGTTTTATCACTGCTCTACATTTTCAATAACATATATACACCTATACATCATGTTAATTAATCAAAGACTCACCTTTCCCTCCATGACCTGCATGATACCGTTCTGACATTCCGTGATCTCATCCTGGACGTATTCGATGTTTGCTTTGAAGCCCTCGATCTGCGACTGCAGGTCCCCCATGATGTCCTCGGTGGCACCCTCCCTCTTGGCGGTGTCGTGTCTGATCATCGCCTTCTCCATCTGTCGTCCGAGGCGGTTCCGATGGTGCATGAAGCGGTCCATGTCCTTCTCCATCATGGATATGGTTTGTCT
>KN886599.1:24850-41600 GCA_000934455.1 Apostichopus parvimensis
ATTCTATTACTACTCACCTTCATCTTTATCCAGTCCCAGCCTAGCCTGCTGTGTCAGCAGGATTGCTATTCTCTCTGACTGAGCGTCTATCGTTTCCTGCATGGCCTTTATCCTCTGTCTCATCCTAGTAGATTCTGTCTGCAGCATGGTGTTCTCGTGGAATAGGTCGTTCACCTCCTCGACGCCGTCCGCACCCATTGATCTCTTACCCTGGAGAGAGATGCCAGACAGTAAAGAATAGATTTGCTTTGTACCGACACTGATTTAACATTGAATGATTATTCAAGATCCATCGTGTTCGTTATGTAAATCATACACGCTTGCATCATTTTCAACAAAAGCATTCCATAGATTCTATAAACAGTTGTTTCCCCTGTTCAGCATTGCTTTTTTAGCTATGCATATATATTAATAAAACCTGTTATCATACTCACAAAATTTAAAACCCTCAAACTGCCTAGTTAACATACTTGAGTGTGATAGAAAATCACTGGCTTTTTGATCTTCTATTTAACTTTTCATCTACCTATTGGTCACCTCTAGAACTGTCCCCTAAGTGTGTTCTCAATTCTGTATCACTTCACACTTCCTGCTTAAAACATATTAAGCATACCAGTATGCTTTCATCATATGCAAAATGCAGGTGAATATGCTTTCATAACATGCATAAAGGATGTGAATGCAGGCTATAAATAGAGCAGGTACGTTTTACATAACTGTGTACAAAGCCTGTGGAAATCATTTTCCTTTACCTTTACAAAGTATGTGCTGCCTTTGTTTCACAAGTAGGTGTATCAAAAGCAAGTGACTAGATGCTTTATACATCATGTGCATGTGTACAGCAGGTAAGATTATTTTCAAATTCATGTGTAATGAATAATATATTTTTCTGTTTATTTTTAGTTCCCAAACCTCATTGTTTCATTGTTTTCTTTTTAGATATTTATAATGTAGAGTAATTACTGACTGTGATGTCTTGCAGCTAAGTATCAACTTTTCATACCTGTTTGTACTCCAGTAGTTCTTCTTGGAGTATAATAACGTAGAGTAATTACTGATTGTGATGTCTTGCAGCTGAGTACCAACTGTTCCTACCTGTTTGTACTCTATCAGTATTTCTTGGAGTATAATAACGTAGAGTAATTACTGATTGTGATGTCTTGCAGCTAAGTACCAACTGTTCATACCTGTTTGTACTCTATCAGTTCTTCTTGGAGTATTCGTATCTCCTGTCTCAATGCCGCCAGTTGTCGGCTGGTCTTGTCTTGGTTAGCGATCACAATGTTCTTGATGTTTCGGGCACGGTTGGCGTATCTCAGGGTGTTGAGGGTCTCCATGAAGTCCTGATCGGAGGGCGAACAGCAGGCAATCATCAAGGTACGACTGACGACGAAAACAGAGGGATGAAATTCAATCAGGTCTCTTCAGGCTTTATAAGTTAACATTTTCAAATAACAAATGCCCTTTTGCCTCCACTTGAGCAAACATTCTGTCACGTCAGTTTGAATAGGAGCATTAATGCTAGTGAAAAAATACTTAATTACCTCATTACTGGTGCACTCATACAAAGAACTCTGTTTGTACTCATACGTAGAATTCTACTTGTACTCAAAGAACTCTACTTGTACTCATACAAAGAACTCTACTAGAACTCTTACAGAGAGCTCTACATATGAGTACAAAGAACTCTACTAGAACTCTTACAAAGAACTCTACTTGTACTCTTACAAAGAACTCTACTTGTACTCATTCATAGAACTCTGCTTGTACTCTTACAAAGAACTCTACTTGTACTCATTCATAGAACTCTGCTTGTACTCTTACAAAGAACTCTACTTGTACTCATTCATAGAACTCTGCGTACTCTTACAAAGAACTCTACTTGTACTCATAGAAAGCACTCCACTTGTACTCATACAAAGAACTCTACTTGGACTCTAACAGAGAACTCTACTTGTACTCATACAAAGAACTATACCGACTCATACAAAGAACTCTACTTGTACTCATACATAGAACTCTACTAGAACTCTTACAGAGAGCTCTACGTATGAGTACAAAGAACTCTACTAGAACTCTTACAAAGAACTCTACTTGTACTCATTCATAGAACTCTACTTGTACTCTTACAAAGAACTCTACTTGTACTCATAGAAAGCACTCCACTTGTACTCATACAAAGAACTCTACTTGGACTCTAACAGAGAACTCTACTAGTACTCATACAAAGAACTCTACCGACTCATACAAAGAACTCTACTTGTACTCATACAAAGAACTCTATTTGGACTCTAACAAAGAACTCTACTTGCACTCATACAAAGAACTTTACTAGTACTCTTACAAAGAACTCTACTTGTATCCATACAAATAACCCTACTTGTACTCATACAAAGAACTCTATTTGTATTCATTAGAAGAACTCTACTTGAACTCATACACAGAACTCTACTTGTACTCTTACAAAGAACTCTACTTGTACTCATACACAGAACTCTACTTGGACTCAAACAAAGAACTCTACTTGTACTCATACAAAGAACTCTATTTGGACTCAAACAAAGAGCTATATTAGTACTCAAACAAAGAACTCTACTGATACTCACACAAAGAACGCTTCTTGTACTCATACACAGAACTCTACTTGTACTCATACAAAGAACTCTACTTGGACTCACACATTGAGCTCTACTTGGACTCCAACAAAGAACTCTACTTGTACTCTTACAAAGAGCTCTACTTTAACTCATACAAAGAACTATACTTGTACTCATACAAAGAACTCTATTTGGACTCTAACAAAGAACACTACTTGTACTCATACAAAGAACTTTCCTAGTACTTATACAAAGAACTCCACTTGGACTCACACAAAGAACTCTACTTGGACCCATACAGAGAACTCCACTTGTACTCTTACAAAGAACTCTACTTGTACTCATAATCAATCTCCTGTACTCGTACACAAATCAAACCGAGTTAGGTCGAAGGTGACGCTTTTACCTGTTTCCCCCCAAGGAGTCTTGCAGTAGTCTTGTCAGCTTGGAGTCCCTGTAAGGAACATGAGTGGCCCTCTTGGTAGGATCGCCTAGGGCACTGATAACATTACCCAGAGCAAGCTGTGGGGGAGAAAGGTTAACGACTGATAAAAGGACACCGACCAGCAAACACAATATTGATGACAACATGAAGTCAGATGGAGAAAAGAATACAATATTATTATTATTATTGATGACATCCACAACAGACCGGGAAAAGACACATTATTATTGACAAATGTATAACAGACAAACAAAGACAGATTATTATTGACAACTATAACAGACAACGACAAGACACATTATTATTATTATTATTATTAATGACAACCGTAACAAACAAGGAAAAGACACATTACTGAGTACTATGCTTGATGGTTGAAAGATTGTCAACAGAAATTACTATCTTTACTTTTCTGCTTCTTATCAAAGCCAAGTTACAGGACTAGCGAGCAGGGATAACCTTAGCCTTTGTTCCCAACAAATGAGCCATCATCATGAATGATTAAATTTAGGTTTACTCAATTTGCATAAGAAAAGAGGTAAGACAATGTTGACAAATTTTACTAAGTGGACCACCCTAGTTACCCAAAAGAACGTCAGTTTCCCATTGTTGTATTCTTAATCATGTGACCATCTCCCTTACCTAGAGAGGGATTCTCTGTGGAGGGAGGGAGGGCGGGCGTAGGGGAAGAGAAGGGGGGCTTGACTTTCAATTCCAATTAGAAATTATTCAACAATTCTCCTTTCATGATATCATGAATGTTGAGTTTAATCAAGGGGAGAGAATGTTGACAGAACTTGCACATGACCATATTAATAAACAAAAACTTGAATTTGATATTTTTTTTTTTTTATTATTTTCATCTTTAATGAGGGTAGTCCTACTCAGTGCAGAAGCACTGCTTTCCAGAGTGTGATAATAATTATCAAATGCATATCAATTTTTGAAGTTACTGTAATTCAGTTAAAAACTGTGAAACAACAAGAATTCCCTCAACAGTAATAAACACTAATTGAACACACATCCAAAAATGCTGCATGTCCTTTTCCTTCAAATTGCCAAGTTTGTTGTTTTTATATTTAATTCTAAATTTTTTCTTTCTTTCTTTTCTTATCTTCTCTCTTTCTTGTTTAACTGGGGAAAAAGGGGGGGAACAATTCAGAAGGGGGGGTGTAAATTCTGCAAAAAAATTCCCTCCCCTCACCCATTTTTCCGTACTATAAATAGGACAGATAGTTGTGACTAGGCTTGGATAGTTACTTTACAAAGTAAATTTTCCTCACAAAACCCAATGCAGAACCTACCACATAATATAACATCATAATACATACATTTTAAGCCAACAGATAACACACATACATGTATACAGCTCACCTCACGATGATAAATTCAGTGAAAGGTAGCAGAATTAACCACAGGAAATAAACAAACAGTGGCTTCCAACACATTTAACAAATTAGTGTTCAATAAACCATCATGACTTTATACTACATATTCATTTCTCACCCCCCCCCCATTGCTACCTTAATATCCTCTTCAGTTAGTGGTTTGACCTCCTTTCATAGGAAGAACCTCATTATCAGTCTTGGCTCTGATGAGTATTATTTTTTTGGTTCTCTTTATTCATAGCTTTATTAGTTCATCCAATGAGTAAATACCTTCTAGCTATTTAATTGTCCTGCTCTGCCACCCTCCTACAGTCTCATAATAAATGGCTCAGACTGGGTCTATTGAAACATAGCCCCCAGGGGAAGGGGTCCAATGTTTTCTTTTCTGATCTGTATGAAAGAGTGATTTTGCAGATTCTCTTCGCAGGTCTTGTCGAATTTTTCAACGCCGCTTGACAATGGGGCTGGTTCACAATTCCGTCTCCTCTCGGCTGAGAACAAGTTTCAGCGTTGCAGGGTACTCTGCTTTTGACATTACACAATTGTGTGGTGTTTATTAACTCTCTTTGGTGAAATTTACTTGTACAGACTTTAGGAAATGATGTCGCTCTTGTGGGTCTTTTCATTCCGTTCCTCTCTAGAGTTTAAATCGCTTGTTACATACATACTATACATACATACATACACACACAAACGCACACACACACGCTTACATACACAGTGTTGATTTTAATTTACTACAGTACATTTTGTCTGAAAACTGTTCACAGTTTTCTATGTTCTTGAAAAAACAAATTCCAATGTATCATCAAATGGGTGACTTTTCTTATTCAAGCAATTGTTATATTCAAGCTGAGGTGACCAAATTCACCCTTTTTTTGTGTTTTTGTTTTTCCAAACATTAAAATCTTAAAAAATGTAACAGCCACTCAGTAATTCCCTTTCAATTGCTCTGTAATTTTGTTGAACATCAGTTCAGGACTCTCATAAACTTTCAGCAGGTCAACATTTTATGCTGCTGGGTCAAGACTTTTAGTGATGTTTACTGAAACATTTCCATGTCCATAGCAGACTAGAGGTTTCAAATTTAATAGAGACATCTTACTAATCAACAATTGATGGAGATGCCTTCCTTGGCTTGAAAACTTAAAGCATGGCAACATTTTATGTTTAAGTGTGATTGTTTACTGAAACATTTCGATGTCATAAGCAGACTAGAGGTTTTAAATTTAATAGTAACATCTTACCAATCCACAATTGATGGAGATGCCTTCCTTGGCTCTGTCTCCCGTGGCTCCCGTCCTCTTCAACCTCTCAGACCCGGCCAGATCCACAAAGTGAAACTTGGCCATCAGGGTCTCAAACTCCTGCATCCCCTCGTTCTCCTGGCCCTCAGGTTGATCGTCAGAATTCTATTTGGGTGATTGATGATAACGGAAAGATTGACCAAACATAGATCTATGTTTCAAATACATTCAACACTGCATTATTAACCAAGGAAAGAGAGAGGCTAAAGATTATAACAGAACAAAGTAAAACAGAGTTATAGGACCTACTAGTGAACAACAAAATGTTATGAGCCTGCAGAAAACTGGAACTATCTAAAACTACATATTGACCCTTAAAATATTTTTATATACATCCTTAATTAAATGCATCCCCCTCCCCCCCGGATGGGATCGCAAAAGGGACAAAGGAACTGGTAGTTTTCCATTTTTTTACTACCTACTCAAACGCTGTTCCTTGTATCTAGAGAGTGCTGCTGTGTTAGCTATATATCATTTTTCGCCCACCCTCACACCTCTCCCTGACCATCCCCTCTTTCACCTTTATCCTACATCTGACATGTATGTTCCACAGCTGCAAGGTATGGCATATCACTCACCACTTTGACCACCCTCTGCTGTTTGATGTGAAGGGTAAATATGGCATGTGATCTGGAGCTCTGCGTGTTCATGTTGGTACTGGCCGTGGTCCTTGAGAGGGCGCCGCCCTTCAGACATTGGAGGCACTGGAAAACGGAAGCAGAGAGGAAAAAGATATTGTATTTCTATAACACTTTCAATTTTTGGAGAGATGATCCTTTAAACAGTTGAGGCTCATCAATTGAAGTAACTGAACTACATAGTCTAATACACAGACCATTACTGTACAGCAGTCTGTTCCTCAGATGTGACACACAAAACTCAATGGGAAAATAAGAGACTTTTATGGCCTCAAATGACATACATTAAAATGTATTTCAATTTTTTCTTAAGGGAATATGGAGTTGGATATCATCCACATGATGCCCTGTTATTGATATGAATTGGTTGCATTCTTAAAATTAATGATTAACATTAACATGTGCCCTGTACAGATAAGACAACAGCAAATTCCAAACATTTTGACATATTTTATAGCTGAATTAGCTGAATCTTGAAAGCCAGAAAAGCTAGCTTTTTTTTTTTTTTGACTATGGCATCAAATCTCCAATTCTGCCTAAAATCATCCAATTTACTGTTTGGAAAACTCAGAACTATTTATGTATGTGATAGCATGCTATTAAAACAGCCACAAACCCCCCCCCCCCCCACATCACTGAACATAATAAGCTATCCCAACAACACATTACCAAGATGCATAGATCTTGACCTAAAGCCATGTTGCCACTGCTACTGTATATATTTCAAAAACAAAATGAAACATTCACAGTTATATATCTTTGCTTTGTTCTAAACCATCAAATAATAACAACTTTAACGGTTACCTTTAAACATTACAAGCCCACCCACCGGTCGGACAACATTATGAAAGCCGTCAAAGGCAAACTTTTTAGCATCGTTTTTACGATCCAAACCTCAATAAAATGTCTGTTTTGAGGTACGAGATGGCATTTTGGTTTTACACTTTTTTGCCTGTATGAACATATTTAAAGGAGGATTCAGAATTTAAATAACCTTTTATATTTCTTTGAGAATTTAAGTACCGTAGTCCTTCAGCCACTCAAACGCTCTCCCCCCTCCCAACTCTCCTTTAATACCATAGCAACCACAATCTCTGTTTACTTCCCACCAAGCCTGTGACTTATTGAATAAATATGGTTGACACATTCTCTCCACCTGCTTGATGATGTCATTATTCCAATACTACTCCAAACAAGCTAATACTACAATATGCCAGACTGTTGATTAATACACAAACACACACACGCATACATATCTTTGATAATTTCCAATTTTTAGAAACACTCAAACTCAACTTCCAATCATTTACTTTTGTGTCGTTAACGTTAACGAATGCTCCTTTAAAGTGTTGAACGAATGCGAACAGGAAGGAAACCGATACTCGAACTGAGGCATCTAACAAATCTTTGGCTTGTAACCAATTAATAGCTTAGGGGATTAGTAAGTATGTACTTACAGTAAATCCTACAGGGATTAAACCAATTAAATCAAAACCTCTGGTTTGAACTGTGAATTAATATGAAATCGAAAGTGAGGGGGCGATACGACGGAGAGTGTTTTAATCCGTCGGTATTAATTATCTCATTTTTAAAGGTTAGATATATATGCTGAGCTCAGGAAATAACAACAGACTTAGTAACAACAAACAATGACAGATTGTTTTGTGTACATTGGACGCATAATATCCGATGTATATCTAATACAAACAATGTACGATAATAATACTTGATATATTCACTTCATATCATATCTAGCATAGCATAACAAAATGCTATACAAGATGATGCTGCCAAAATATCAAATTTATATACATGTAAAGATGTACAAGGCAGAGTTTGTCAGAGTTGTAACGTATAGCCATGGCCTTACAGGTATTTCCCGGGTTAGAGTCAATTCACTGTAATATCAAATTTATGTATGTAAAAGATGCACGAGGCAGAATTTGTCAGAGCAGTGAGTTTCCATAACAACTTTCTGGTCAGAGTTGTATCGTACAGCCATGGCCATTCTGCGGATTTCCCTGGTTAGAGTCGATTCACTGTAATATCAAATCTATGTATGTGAAGATGCAGAAGGCAGAGTTTGTCAGAGTTGTAAAGTACAGCCATGGCCATTCCAGGGATTTCCCTGGTTAGAGTCGATTCACTGTAATATCAAATTTATATGTAAAGATGCACAAGGCAGAGTTTGTCAGAGTTGTAACGTACAGCCATCGTGTTGCCCGAGATTTCCCTGTTTAGGAGTTGATTCACTGTAATATCAAATTTATATGTGAAGATGCACGAGGCAGAGTTTGTCAGAGCAGGGAGTTTCCATAACAACTCCTTGGTCAGAGTTGTATTGTACAGCCGTGGCCATTCCGTGGATTTCCCTGGTTAGAGTCGATTGACTGTAATATCAAATTTATAACATGTAAGATGCATAAGGCAGAGTTTGTCAGAGTTGTGACATACAGCCATGGCGTTGCCCGTGATTTCCCTGGTTAAGAGTCGATTCACTGTGTCAAGTCACTGTATTTTAACAATTGATATTGAGGACGAATAAGGTTCACGAGTTTGCTGAATTGTGTCAATTCACTTTAAAAGAAACTTAGCCACCTGAGTTATGACTCATCAGTATACAGCACACTGTATTATTCTGTGTGCAGAATATGAATTACTATTTAATGCCTTCACACCTTTTTATCAACCTCACAGTTTTTCCTACACACATGATACACATACACACATTTAACCTGTTCCCCGTAATGTTAACCATACATGTAATATTTAACAATCCGTGACCCATCTTTCTACCACACGTTTAATCTGCCAAATACGCATTAATGAGGCCAGATTCTCATCTAAGTTTTATGCCAGACTGTAATTTTCAAATGCGGTCGACATACCTCTTCCTCTGAGGCGACCGTCCTGGTCGTTACCCCGACAACGTAAATACCGCCCTCTGCATCCTCGTGAATCTTGATGTGCGATTTCTTGTTCTGTAAACGAAACAGAGTCATATTAAACACCAAGAGATATATAGAGTGTATGATATATGTATTTTCTTTAGAAGAGACAGAAAATAACAACATCAAACGAAAAATGAAAGTCTTGCCAAAAACAAATCATATTATCGAAAAACTAACAATTTTGTTTTATCAAAGACATAAATATAATGCTTAATGTTACAGTGTGCTGTCACACAGAATACAAATGGTGTTCATTTTACTGATCGACACTGTATAACATTGTATTCTCTCCTGTGACAAAAATGTATTTGTTTTATACCTTGACTGCCCACAGGAACCAGGTAAAAAGACAAAGAAAAATAATTAGACTGGATTAATGACTTGACAAATTTGGGGTAATAATTCAGCTATTATAGTATCTGACATGACAAATTGGTACATATCAATTTATCTGGCTTGACGAACAGGTATTAATTAGTGTACTCACTAAGACAAAGGAAGTCATTCATCTGGAATGTCAAAGGTAATTAATTATGCTTTAAATTAATATGAAATAACAAAGGTGGTGACACTGTAATGCTGTACCTAGGACCAAGCAGTTGAATTTGTCATGGCAAAAGTGGATAAGTTAATTGACACAGAGTATATGAAACCAATGTACCACCAATGGTCAGTAACCATCCATGTTAATGTTACTGCGCACTATAACATCTATAGGTGGACCATTATAATAGTTCTTAAAGGGTGTGAAGACTCGCGCAAAAGAAATGTCTAATGCCGGTAATTTGACCTAGTTTCGAATGAGGTGTAACAGAAGTGTTAAACACCACCATCGATCCCAGAAAATACACACACAGCTTGCTACCGTCGGTAATTAGACACTAGTGTACAGTCAGTACATACAGCTGCGGTCAATACCCATAGCACAGTGTATACACGATACAGCGATGGACATCTCAGGTCCAGCTAAAGATAACAATTAAGGTATCATGTTTCATTACTGTCTGCATTTTGTAGCGACACAAACAAAACGTCACTTGCAAGCAACAGAAAGTTAACTTTTTCAGATGGCCGCACACGGTTTGGGACGAGTCTTCAATGCCTTTAAACTGTGTATAAGTGTACTTACTGTACACACAGGCACATACACTATGCACAATACTGTGTAGTACTTAACAACACAAAATCATTTCTAGGTCAGTAATCGCTATGGGGACTACTCAGAGAAATGAAGGATTTCCTGTGATGTACAGGATACTGTCAACAGGCAACAACATACACAGACAATTTGATTACAAGTATTATTATTATTATATAATTTCCAATTTCTTCACTGTGTGGAGAATTGACAGGTGATGACACATGGACCACAGTTCTACAGTAGACACAGGTTAAAATTTACTCTAAATGAGTATTTTATTCCATAAAATTAACACGATCAACGTCGACATATGTTTCCACTACATGATTGGTTAATTAAATGATGACTAGTGAATCTTAAAACTAACTCACCCAGGCAATATTATCTCTAGTCTTAATCCAATGCATACCATCTTTGTCTACAACTATTATTACATATTACATATTGTTACACACTACATACTACATATTAATACATATTGCTACATATTACATATTCTTACATCTAGTACATGTATACTAAATAAATTATTTCATATTATTACATATATTACATATTATTACATACATACTACAGTACATATACATATTATTACATATTCTTACAACATATTATCACAGCAAGGCATAAATTCTCTCAGTTCCTTTTTCTTTAATCTTTTTTTTGTGGGCATTTCTTAAAACACTATAGGATACTGACTCATTTTGTCATTGAAGTACTGTGAAGATCAAACAGTGTAAGAAATCAATGCCAAACAGCCGTTGCTGTTTACAAGACATCTGTCACATCGGTTAATATTGATATCAGTGACTCAGAGCTGCATGTCTGGTCTGAGAGCAATGGAATCTACTTCATCACCCGAATCATATTAATATTATCGTCCCTTATGTCAGCTGATGTACAGCCCCCCCCCCCCCCATCTCTCTTACTCTTATCTGTATAAAATGTCCATCAATTTCCTTTCCATAATATTTATCACAGTCTGTTGCCATGTTGCTTTCATGCCTGCCTCTCTGGGTGGGTGAACGAGAGGCAGTAAACTGGCAGCGTTGATGAGCTTCGGTGACGAGGATCGAGAAATCAAAGCCGCCGTCTCTGCGAGACTTGTAACGCCGGTAAATGTGACAAATGGATACCGAACGAAATTTATGCACGTTTTTTTTTTTTTCTTATGGAGGGTGCTTTGTATCTTACATGTTAACGTACATTGAGTGATATGGTTAAACCTGAGGTCCAAATGTGTTTAAAGGAGGGCTCTGAATTTGCAGCGGGTGGGTTATTTTAGACAGACCTCATATATTTTTATTTTATATTATATATTAATATTTTAATATATAATAATTTATATCATAATATTTTATATTATTATTATATTATTATTCGGGAATTTGAAATACTGGATATACAGACAAAGACTGTTTTATTGGGGTTTTTTTAGGGGGGGGGGGATAATATGCAAATGTATTTAATATAGACCCAGGCTACAGTGAAATACTGTACTATAGAGTACAAATGCTGTCAAACCGTGAATATATAATACTGCATTATACATAGACTACGAAATATGGCATTACAACATTCATGATTATACAGTAACATATAATTAATAGTGAAACATGAAAACAATTTATAAGCAGTGTTTATGGTAACTATATAACGACCATGTAACTGAAGGGTTGAGTCCCTGATGTACAGTTGAATATTAGGTGTGCAGGGTTAAATACATTACCAAATTAGTGGGTTAAGTAGATGAGGAAAGTGCATACAGTAAGTAGAGTGAAGACATGTAAGAGAGGAGTGAAATAAGCATATATAGTAACTGACTCCTTGTACCTGAGTAGATTTATTTATTTTTAAATTATATTTTTGACTTCTGGTTGAGGCTGTAAGTTTAAAAACTTTCTAAATTTTCCAACTCATATCCATTTCACATAAATATGATACTAATTAATAGTACTTTAAAATCGACACACAAACTGAAAGTTTATATGTTAAAACAGAAGTTCTGCACACTTTGGCATTGTCCTTACTACTACAAAATAACTGATCACATGTATTGACCATAAACCAAGCATCGCGTCCGCCAAGAAGCTATCTACTGTAAAGCTAAAAGATATTTACAGGTAACAAGAATAGCTTCAAGACAATTAATTGCAGCACCTAGTTTCATTTCCTGCATAACATCTCCCAGCACATAAATACATCAGTACAAAACATTATTGCTATTTATACAACACCTAATTATATTCCGGCCATTTGATTGGTCAATTGCTCGTCGATTGCATGCAAAATCCGCTCTATTGCAAGCTATGAAATAGAACCATGCATTATACTTTTTGATAGCACTTTTTTCAATGGTAAGAGAGCAGAGAAACCTGTCTGTTCAAAACAATTTGTTGCATGAGTGCATTTTACATCCAATTATATCCAAATTTGAAGGTGTTGTATAAAACAAATAATGAATGGTTTCCATTCGTGCAATAGTGCAAATATTTCATTCGTTGAAAGATGTAATTTGTTCCATTCAACGAGGCGCAGCCGAGTTGAATGGAACATTCCATCTTTCAACTCATGAAATATTTGCACTATTGCACTCATAACCATTCATTATAATATAGCATCATGACAGAGCTTTGAAGCATTTCAGGATTTGATCTTACACTGTAACGGTCAGCCTATTACACTGTAACCCTCAGCCTATTACACTGTAACCCTCAGCCTATTACACTGTAACCCTCAGCCTATTACACTGTAACCCTCAGCCTACAACACTTTAATAGCAAATGTACTAGGACCTAGTCTTATAGTCTACTGGTCTAACCTACTTGTAGTTTAATATTTGCTTAAATCAATTGAGACCAAAGTTACTTTGCCATTAAACCCATCAACCTACTGTATATACAGTAACTAGATAAAAGCCACATGTAACTTTGTTCAGGAGTAAATCACCTTTCTGCCTCTGTTTGGTGTCGTCTCAGTATTAAAGTAATGCAACCAGCTATCTGTCTTTAACGCAAGGCTACCAGTTTATTGCCCACAAATTTACATGCACGCCAAAATTTAGTCACTTTTCCATATGAGTTCTAATCACTCCCAATAAGTCACAGGTTTTTGAAAGGAGTAAAATTACACAATTAAGGGCTTCGTTTGGTGACATGTGAAGAAGACAATATAAATCTACAGTAGCAACTTTTAACAGTTTCATCCATATTTGAGAGTAATACACACAAAAAAATCGTTGATCAGGGATCAGCAAGTGTTATGTATATTATGTTACAAAGTATGCAAAAATTTAGCATCCTTAAGAAATTGCTAGAAGTTTTCAAGAAAGTATTGTCTGGTGGTTTCTGCATTTCCAAGTTAATCCCAGCCAATGAGGAGTGTTACCCTTTTAATTATTAATTAAATATAAATAGTAAATTTATAATTATTAAATTTATTATTAATTAAATTATTAAAAAGACTAAATTAAATATCCCAGAGTGGGTAACTACTTTCAGCGTGGCAGGAAAAATTGCCTTTTTAAATTTGGAAATTGAGTGACCATTTTCAGACTTCCTAGCATATCATTGCCAGGACAATACTGACAACCATTAAGCACTGCATCCACTCATTACAACGAGAGGTCTAACTGTTAAACATACTGTATCACACAACTACTGTAAGGGAACATAACTTCCTTCTTCGGCTTGTTTAAACTTGACCTACTTTTTAGGTCAGACTATTAAACACTCGCAGATCTAGGGATTTTAATAAGACAACCTGGGCAATCTGATCAAATGGGTTGGAAATAATTGTTGATGTTTCGAACGGAAGGAATCTCTAGTGTGTTTGTTCAGATGGTTGATAGCTAGCTACCTTAGTCACTTATGGATCGGCAGTAGAGGATATATGTTAGTGCAGGATGCCAATATATATACTAAAAAACAACAGACACATCAAAATACAGTGTATACAAAATAAGCATACAGTGTATAGAAGCAGGTATTAACCATGGTAGATAACTTCCCTGCAACAACAGAAACACCCCCATCCTTCAAAGTTAGTTAACAATTCCTCTTCAAGGGCCTAAAACCGCAGAACGGTAAGCTGGTCAACGGTGGTGCGGTATTAAAAATTGTAACTTAATGTAATTGACTGGAACTTTTTAATAAACCAAACTAATTTTAGGAATCTTCAAATTCTGTTCAAAAGATGCGATCATAACTGACGAACATTTAAAATCACAAAACTTTCTGGGTTTGGATTTTTATGAGTGACAAGCTTACAAGTCTGTGAAAATGATGGCTAATTATATACCAAAAATGAAGCTCTAAAAGTCCGCAGAAAAAGTTCAAAAAACACTTCTAGACACTTCTGATGGGTAGATTGAGAAGGAGGGGCTTCGACCAGGAGTGACCGGTAAGAAGAGGGGTAGTGTTAAAAATGTTACCAGGTCATGCACTCTGGGCATGGTTGAGCGAGAAGTACTAAGGTTGTGAGGAGACAGGTAAGCGAGGAGCTACAAGTTAATACAGTAACTTTAGAAGGAAGTGTGGGGTCATGACCAGGAAGTAGTTATTGCAGAATTTTGCTAAATGTAATTAAAAGTTTGCGTTTAGCTCAGGTAGAAAAGTGCATCAGGAGACAGGTTATGGAGGAAAAGGAACAAATAAAAAACAAATCTCGTGTGAGACTGACGGTATATGGCATTTAATTGTTTATAAAGTATTGCATGTTCAATTAAGATGGGGCAAAGTTTAAAGGCATTGAAGACTCGCCCCAAACCGCGTGCCGCCCTCTGAAAAAGTTAACTTTCAGTTGCTTGCAAATGACGTTTTCTTCTTTCGCTACAAAATGCAGACAGTTAATGAAACGTTATACCTTGGTATCTTTTATCTAGACCTGAGATGTCCATCGCTGCTATGTACACTGTGTTGTGTGTATTAACCGTAGCTGTATGTGTTGACTGTACACTAGTGTCTAATTACGTACGGTAGCAAGCTGTGTGTGTATTTTCTGGGATCGATGGTGGTGTCTAACACTTCTGTTACACGTCATTCGAAACTAGGTCAGCTTACCGGCATTGAACTTTGAGTCTTCACACCCTTTAAACTGTACCAACCTCAAAAACTGTGTTTTTCAGACAGTTTTAAGACATGATACAGTCTACCCATACACAGTATTTGGATGCAACTTAAAAAACGGTCGCAAACCATTTATAAGCAAATTTTGCTGACGAAACGTGTATTTTTCTTCCTGGGTGGTAGATTCGGAAGGAGGTGTAAGTCGGCGGTGCCCAGGGAGCAAGGGCGCTGTGCTAAAATGTTCCAATGGGTAGTTAACTAGGTAGATGGAAAAGTGCTGATGTGGAGTGGGAGACAGGTATTGGAGGGAAGTAGATATTGTTAAATGTAGTGACAAACAACACATTTAACAGACACAGTACTATGTTTGTGTGTTCACTTACCCTGCTAGCTTCAACATCTCTGGTGGCATCAAAGAGGTCCAAGATCTCCTCATTGTAAAGCTGCAAAAAAATAATAAGAATTAAAAGTAAAAGAGTCTAATTATATGTATCTGAGGTAGACTGGCAAGAAATAAAATTATGGAATTTTGAAAAATCACCGTTGAAGATTACCGGTTTGGAGTCAGTCATGATATTACCGCTAACAATTTGAGCGGTCAAGATCGGTAAAAGTACAGTAACAAATATGATAGAAAGGTCAAAATAATGGACACCTTGAAAGCTCAAAGCATTAAAGTTCGCTTCCATCCACCAGTGCAGTATTGGAAAGATCGTCCGATAATTCCAAGACGACCACCTTTTTGTTTCGGACAACCAGATTTCTTGTTTGGAGCAAAATACCCATCTCACTCCAAATTTAAGTAAAACTACATTAAAAGATGGTGTATTGAACACCATATGAATCTATTGAACCCTTTTTGTTACCCAATCCCCCTCCCCTCCTGAGTTTCCCACTTATTTTAACACTCATGTTACCATTCATAGTGTCTGTTCTAATGGATAGTGGATCATACAAAACTTTTTTACAGGATACTTATATGTACAGTATTCACACAACAGGTAGACTAAATGTATCAATTGGCCCAGGAGTGACTGATACTGCATGTACAGAAAGTTCATAACAGTATTCAAAGCAATCAGCTCCAAACTAAAGTAAAAAGTATAAATCCATGCAATGCAATGCATAATACAGTATATATGGTACATATAAATGGGCCAAAGCCAAAACCTCTGTAAGCGCGAGGGTCGGAATTTGATATACGTTTCCATATGTTC
>KN886599.1:74432-86110 GCA_000934455.1 Apostichopus parvimensis
AATACATATATATGACATAATTCATTCGGCTGTTTCCAGGTGCATTTACAAAATATCACAAAATTCTTATCTAAGTCGTCATACAAAATGCTATGAGGATGAAGTTTTGGCCTAAAGCTTAGATTCCGAATATTTTCACTAGATTTGTTCAGCAATCAACTTCAACGAGAAAGACAGCAAATCCTGTTCAAGCAGTTTATTCTCCCTGTCTTTGTCTATACACATATAATGATGACGTAACAATGTAACTCCACCTTAAGCTGGCATAAATCGTTACATCAAGATGGAAGTATTACTATGATGTTCCATTGTCATTTTGTCCCTCTGTTTCGAAAATGGATCCATGGGCGTAGGAGGCAGGTTGAAGAGGAAGAAGAGACCAGTATACGCCCTTCCATATTGGTTACATTTTCGGGCAAATCGTTGCAGCCCCCCTTCCCTCAAATCAAATTGGGCTCCTACGTCCATGGATGGATCCTGCAATAAACAGGGTCTTATATAGGCTCCCTGTCTTTGCTAGTAAATATGGTGTTGTACCAATGAAACACGCCATCTTGACCTGTCTCTTAAAGGCGGCCATTGCAACATGATGGAAATGTCCCTCTGTTTCCCATTTGTGTTCATCAAACATGCATGGTCATGCAAAGTCTTCCCTCTCGTTGACATATATAAAGACCATTGACTTCAGCACTTTATGGCGATCGTCTGACCGTCATTTTCTCCCATCTTCCAATCTTGTTAATATCCGTTCCGCTGCTGCAGCTAATACACAGGCCTTTGCCCAAATGTCCAGCGTCTGTAGTACATGGACGTGTACATTGTTATTGTGCGGAGAGTCCACCAGATAGCCAATCTTTGCGTTGTCGTATGTCCTCAAAAGAGGTCCACCCTGTAAGAGGACATGTTTGAACCAATTCACCATTTTCAAGGAGGCAGGGTGGAAGGGGGGGGGGAGAGGGAGAGGGAGAGGAGGCAAGAAGGAGGGAAGGAGAAAGAAGGAAAACGCTGGAGCTAGATCTGCAGATAAACGGAGATGAGGAACACGTGAAAGGGGGAGGGGATTTTGGGGGGGGGGCTGGATGTGAGTAAGGAGGAAAATTAGGAGGGATAAAGGATGGGGGAGGGAAGGCGCAGTGGGAAGGTGGACAAAGGTGATGTTAACATGTATACAACGAGACAACTGTAAATATTACGTAACAACAGCAGTTGAAAAAACGATTTAAATAAAACATGAAAAGTATATCATGACAATAATTTGAACACTTAAATCCAATCATAACGATAACTTGAAAGCTTGCCCAAATGTGGCCATTACTGCAGCCTCAGCCTATAAATGTTTTTATATCAAGAATTGCGGTCACGTGATCATGACGACGTTATGTCTTTATATACACCAGTAAGTATATGAGATTAGCATCAAATGTTTGCTCGTTTTAACATAAACTCCTTTCTTGTCATAATTAATATCAACCTTATATATACGAAAGCCAATTAGTGCCAAAACAAAAAATATTTTTAATTCGTAATTACGAATTAATACTTCGTATTAACGAATTAATAAGCCGTAATTACGTGTCAATAAATCGTAATTACGAAACAATCATATGTAATAACGAATAATAATTCGTAATTACGAAATAATCATTCTTAATTACGAATTCATAATATAAAATAAAATATTTCTTTGTTTGGCACTAATGGGCTTTCGTAAAACTTAACCATTCTTTTTGTGTTAAGTGAGAAGACCCCGACTCGATTACTGTCCTGTATCTGGTAATTATGTCTGCAACAAACAGAAACATATTAAGGTAATTACTAAATCATGCATTATTTGTGCGTAAACAGGGGCGGTGAGAGCCGGGGGAGGGTGCATACTGGTCAGTTTGTTTAAAGCATAAATTGTGCCCTTTTTCATACATACAAGTGGTCCTATTTGTTAATGAAAAGTGTGTATACGTTACCCCTTTTTTCCCCTCCAATTTTGTAATAACAATTGTGAAGAAATCAAAACACAACTGTGACTAAAAATTGCCGGGTTTTTGTTCAGGAATTAAAAAGCAAATTGTAAATAGAACGTGCCCTTTTGTGTTATCGGGAAACAGTATAAATGAAAGTGGAAAAGGGGTATGTTCAAATTTATGAAATTCACTGGTTTCTGTGCCTCATCAGGCAAAGTTAAGGTAGGATGATTGCACCTTGTACACCTCGTGTCCCAGTCACAGTACAAATTCCATTTTGCCACATTTATTTTTCTGATACCAGCTAGGTAGTTTAGGACGAAACCAGTCGTGAGCTGGCTTTTTTCAACTCCGTTTTTACGATTTTTTTTTCGACTCTATATTTCTGTTTATACTGGGAAATATCAAACTTTTGATTTTATTAGCTGGCCAAAACAAAGTAATTCAGCTTGCATTGTCAGATTTGTGGGACACCATTTTCTTAAGCTAAATACAACCCAAAATACCCTCCTGGCAACACAGAAACTTGCACCTTGGTTAAATGACATATATACTTATACTATATGTGAAACGCGATCGATAAGGTTCAAATGATGTCATTTGGCAAAATAATCACTAATTAATTAATGAACTAATTAATTAATGTGTTTTACATAATTAAACAACACAGACAAAAATAACCGTTTAAACTTCTAAGGCTACTCCCCTCCCCCACCCCCATCCACAACATATGAGGAGTTAAGAATAGGGTATAATACTTCGCAACATTTAGGGGAAGAAAAAGGTATGGTCCTGGAGTCATTGAAACGACTCCGATGTAAGGGCGTTCGCTCACCCCCATTGTTCAATATAGCCGATGAGTTGGTTTTGTGGAGGACTTGGTATGGAATTCGAATCCGTACAAAAATCAAACGTGGTCAACCGGAAGAGGGGTCTTTCAAAATCGTCATAGAAATCTAGTCTTGGGATGACAACTTCTCGAGAAAAGAAATTCTTTGCTCTCGGCAATCGTAGGATCTTCAACATCTGAAGGGGGAAAAACTACAAATTCATAGACTAATAAAAATAATAATTTATATACTTTTTCATTTTTAATGATGAAAAAATTGATCTAAACATATTAATTGCCATTGCCTTATCAACATGTTGATGTGTTTATCATTTTAGCAACATTATTTGTATATAATTATGTATCGGACACCCATGTGATATGATGAAATCCCACACGTATACATGTTATCATCGTTAGTCTGTTAGCATTATTTTAACATCATTTCCATGTATATTCATGTTTCTTCATAGGATAGAACCCGTCGAAGCCCTCTACTACGCAAGTTATAATGGTGATGTACACTTGTCATTGGTTTGATTTTAACATGTCGTATGCCAGCATCGACGAGTTCGGCAGATGACAATCCTGACCATGAAATAATATTGTCGACCCATCGAAGACGAGGTCTGCCAGAGCCCCGACGAGTACCGGCAGGAAGACCACCAATCGCAGCACGTGCAAAGCCACCCTGTCTTACCGCATGTCCAAGCCACATGATACGAATGATGTCGTTGGATGAGAAACACCACCGACCGCCAATCATCTGATGCAGCCTTTCGTTTGAAACATGGTCTTGCCACCCGATGTTAAGCATCGCACGCCAGATTGACCTTCCCAGACTGTCATACTTCTTCAAATCACCCGACTTCAAAGTCAGTGTGGATGCACCATATAAAACCCTAGATAGAATTAGGGCTTTAGCCAGTCTCACTTGCGTTACGCTGCTAACACGTGGACTATGTATGTACGAGCAATTACGAATAGCAGCCTTCCCCATGCCGATGAGCATACTGATTTCTTTTGAGTTGCAGAGATCGTGACTGATTGTGACCCGAAGGTACTTGAACAATTGCACACTGGGCGTTGAGTTTTCACGAAAAGAAATGGTATGATTGTCGAAAGTGCTGCTGAAGACCATGTACTCCGTCTTACCAGGGTGGATGTGTTGGCCGTAGCTCTCAGATATGTTACCAAGGATGTCCAGCATGGCCTCAGCATCCTCCGCATTTAAAGCAAGCATTACCAGATCATCGGCGTGACTTGCCTCCTGTACCTATATGCCATCAATATTTGGTGAGGTGATGTGGGCTGTTTTGTGTATACCATTCCCGCATCATAGACACTCAGTGTAAAGGCTGAAAAGCGTTGGAGACAGGAAGCATCCCTGCCTCACAACAACAGGCGTCTCAAAACTTTCAGTTAGCAGCGACTTCCAATGCAGGCGTCCATTGGCGTTGTAGTATAGGTCTTCCACGAGCATTACAACATCTGATGGGACACCGAGTACAGTTAGCTTTTGAATTAGTAAATAGTGGTTGACACTGTCAAAAGCTTTTTTTTATAATCAACAAAGACTGCATGTAGGTCCTGTTTCACTGTGAGATAAGCCCCAGTTTTATCCCTCAGAGTGTAGATAGCATCACATGTACCCTTTCCTTTTACGAAACCAAACTGAGTAGGTCGGACCTCTCTTTCGGCTGTCACATGTAGTTTCCTTTGGAGCATATTCAGGACAATCTTGCTCGCGTGACTGATCGAGGCTAGCGTCCGGTAGTTACCGCAATCACCTCTGTCGTTCTTCTTGTGCAACGCAATGTAAGCACTCTCCGTCATCGTTGGTGGCCACTTACTGGATGTCCAAATCTTACAAACAGCATTGTGAACAGCTAACAGTGTGTTGTGATCCTTTGAAACCACTTAAAGGGCCTCAGCTGTCACTCGGTCGACACCAGTTGCTCTGTTGTTCTTCAACTTGTTTATAGCATCAGCTGTTTCTTTGAGACAAGGCAGACTACATGGTGTTGTTACAAATGTCCGAGGCGGTCGTAGCAGCTCAGAATTAAACAAAGTTACCGCATATTCGTGCCACCTGTTTATCTCATCCACAGCAGAATCAAGAACGAACCCATCTTTGTCTTTTATAGACGCCACTGGTGATCTAGGCTTTTGCAATAATTTTGTTGTAGCCTTAAACAAAGGTCTAGAATCGTTGCTGTTATAGGCATTATTCATTACATCAATGGTGTCAACCATCTATCCAGATCAGTTTTGCATGAAGCCTTTACTTCAGATCGAAGTTGATGAAAAGTTGATGTACCAAGAGCCTGTTCTAATTCTTTTCGATTAGTTGAATAGTCATATCAGACAGGTAAGGATGGTTGATGGTATTCTTCTGTACTCCATATATGCATCGTTTCTTCATCCACCGTTTTCGCAATCTGCTGAAGAGAGTCACCAGACGAAATTTTGGCGGCAACAGCATCACGCAATCTCTTCGGCACACCAACATTCTGTAGGACACGGATGTTGAGACGTTGTTGTTTAGGTGGATGTATCCGTTTTGCAAATTGGATCTTCATGTTACAGATCACTAAGCGGTGATCCGTGTCGAAGCAGGCACCGAAGGAGCGACACTGAGATATGAGGTTCTTTGATGACTGTGAAACCAGTACATAATCAATGGTGTTCTTGGCATTACTGGCACAACTTATCCAAGTGATCTTACGACCTGCACGGCCCGGGAACCATGAGTGAGCTGCAGTGAGACTATTCGCTAGACAGAAGTCGAATAACATGTCACCTCTAGTATTTCTATCACCGTAACCATATGGATCAATAACGGGTGCACATGTTTTGCTGTCACCCAACTTTGCATTAAGGTCGCCAGCAATCATAAGTGTGTCACGTGTGGTCTTGTACATATCGATACAGTCCTGTAGTTCATTGTAGAATGCTGTTATGGCATCGTCAGGTGCATCAGACGTCGGGGTATACACAGCGATGAAAAACAGAGTTCCTCTTTTCATGGTGAACCTTGCGGCCATCATACGATTTGAAATGTAGTAAACTGATTTGATACATGCTTTGGCTCTAGGAGACATGAGAATACCGGCACCTGCGTAGTGCTTGTCACCTCCAGGGATTAGAAGGCGACCATTACATGTTTCTTGTTGGCCAATCAGATGAGTTTCGGTGATGGCGAGTATATCGTATTTGCAGTTTCGTAGGCAAGTTTCAAGATGTTCCAATGCTTAGTCATAATTAAGGGTGGTTACGTTGTAACAACCGACACTGAACGATATAGAATAATGGAAGCATCCAGACGGCTTGTCGATCGAGACATCGGGCCCGCACCGCCCATTGCTGGATTTAAGTGCGTGCCGTCATTACTCCAAACGTACTCGCTTGCATAGTTGCTTCCTTCCAAAGTAGCTGTAGACCTATATATAGTTGACACGCTTGGTTACCCCGTGCTCAAAGAGGTATTATAATCAACATTAATGGTATTCTTCATATGAAGAGGGTTTTAGTAGAAAACATAGTATGCCACCAATCATCCACCTGCGTGCAGTGCCCTTATCACAAAAGGGCGGTTGACCTCTGCCGATTGTGGATGTTGCCTCAACCGCCAGTCGACATGAGGTGTGGAGCCCTTGCCTCAACTTGAGGTCATCGTCCTCCACATCCATCGACTTGCTGCATTCCCAAGTTTCAACCGTAACCCAGGCCGGGAGCAAAAGGTTGCTGGTACTTGCTCAGAGTAACCACCTAAGGCTAGCGAGGGAAGGAGCGCCTTACACCTCCTTACGTGGCGTCCTAACGACAAGGCGCCGCGCCGCCCACCCATGTATATACATTCTATTAATACAATTGTTGACAAATGTTGTGACCCATTGTAAAAGTTTAGTAATATTTTTTTCAATATAATAAACATTTTGTCATTGTGGAGTGAGAAATGACGACGGAGTTTTGGGCTGAAGTTTTGATCAGCATGGACGAAATTTGAAAGAAAAAAGATGAAAACATTCTATAAGAAACGAGACTCACTTTTCCTCCTTCATTTTCGATGACTTCCATACTGTGGAACGATGTTGTCTTGCAGGGAACACAACAGAAGTAGATGTCTAGTTTTTCAAGTCGAACTACAGAGGACGCTAGCTTTGTCAAACATGCAAATCGTTCATCCGTAGCCATTAACGCCCTCTATTTGTGAATCAAATATTGAACGCATGGTTAGGGTTTCTCCAAATATATATATATATATATATATATTTAAAATGGGGAACGGGAGATTGTGGGGTTTGGATGGATGGATGGGATAAGAGACGGAGGAAGGGGGTGTTTGGAGGGGCAAAGACCCAGGTAAATTTCTGTTTTTAGTGGCGGGGGCGGGGCGGGGGCGGAGGCGAATGCTTTTCTTGGAGGCAGGCATTAGTTTTTTTTTGTAAAGAGAAAAACATTTTTCTGGTGGCCAATACAAATATCTGGGGGATAGCCCCAGCCCTCAACTATCATGTTGTGGGTAGGACATGTCAGTTGATAACCTCTTTCAAGCCAAGGAGTTGCCAAATGGCAACAACTCCCCCTTCTAGCTATGCTCTATAAAAGCGGCCTTGGGAAATGAAGAAATTTAATGTGTGAGTCAATGGGAGCAATGACGTTATCATTGTGGTACGACGACACTATCAGCTGTATAGTAACTTACATATGGAGGTGGTGACTCGGCATTTCCATCTTGGTCGAGATTGTATTGCAAGGCGGCACCACATTTAAATTGACAAGAATTCCCCTCCATCGTGGTAATCGCCGATAATTTATGGGATTCTGCGACTCCCATAGCGTAAGGTATATATTGCTTAACTGCAGGTCCAGTCTCCAAGATTGTGACGGAATTGTACGCCTCTGTTGCATGGAAACGGTTTAGTGGTTAATAAACATAATCAATGCAGTTGCTATGGTGGCCCCGATTAGCAGAAAATATAGGCCTTTATGTAACAGTTTAACGGGATAACGGAAGCATCCTACTAAAACAAAGGGATACACCTTTTGGTGGCAATGTGACACTTAAATGGATGGGGGGGGGGTGGGGGGAGGAGGATGGAAGTAGGAAGTACCGTCCATCTTACAACAAATTTGTGTTCTCTAATTCTGATCAAGTATTTACATCTTCATTCATAGACGACTTATGTCGGTATACGTTTGCCCCTCCCCTGGTATGTTATACAGTATAGATTCCTATATTCTTTAATTGGTTTTAATTTGTTTGATCGTTGCCACACACGCACACACACACACACAATTTTGCCCATATCATTTGCCGTACAAAAGTAACAAGTTTTTATAAAAAAATATTAATAAAATGACAAAAATCTTTTAACATAAATAGCTGAACAAGAAAAAGAAAGAACGAAAAAGAAACGAGAAATTCAAATGTATATGTAAAACAACTGACAGTACTGAACGACTAACACTGTATACTTCTTAATTTGATGGAGGCGTTCTCTTCAATCCATTCTTATTTCAAGTAAACCTTTCGTCTCTCCATAAATCTGTCGAAGGTTGTGTACGATCTTCTTAATATTTACACATAAAGGGAAGCAACTGTGACGGAAGCGAGCGCAAGAGTGACAATACGATTAATAATATAATACCAAACACGACGGCATGAGTAATGTATATAACTGGGGTAAGGGAGGGGAAGGGAGGGGGTGAACCTGCAATTCGAATAGCAGCTCCCATAATTACTGTTTACCTGTAAATCTATCTATGGCAACACTTATTCGAACGAGATTTTTTCTCGAACGTTTATATATAGACATTACTGCAGGTTGTTCCTTTTTCTTAGAAGAAAAATGTCGTGTTAGTCATCCTTCGGATATATCGCGCACGTATGGAACGCCGTTTGAAACATTTAAGACGGAGTTCTTCCCAGATGTCTGACATTCAGTGGGTTATCTCAAATATCTTAGATTCTATAATTTCTTATTTATTTGATAGCTGACTTTGAATTCGAGATACCTGAATGTTAGTTTCAGATATCTGAAGTTCTATGATATTATTTTAATTTATCTGAAACTTGATTTAAAGACATCAGTAATTATTTGTATTACAAAGAAAATTGAGATATCTGAATTTAAAACTTCAGATTTCTGAAATTCGAGATCATATCTCATATATAACGGATTGAATATTAAAACGGCTCTCCATACTCACGGTCACCAACCCCTTCCCCCTATCTCTCCCCTCTCCCACCGTGAGTTTTGTACAAAATATGGTAACACAGGCTAAATAGCCTACTACACAGTTTTAGTCTTTATAGACATAATTGCGTTATTTTATATATGGCCTATACGTTATTCGCGAATCTCCTCAAATGACTGTTCCTTCTCATGGTTGCCGCTCTAAACTCTAAAGTCATTTGCAGAAAAAATTCCTAAGCCGCTATAGCCTACCACGCTACAAACGCACAAATTACCGCACTGATATTTCCCGTCACATTATGATGAGTGTATTTTAGGGGAGGCGGTGTTAGGCTTGTAAAAGTCGTTTAACGGTAGCTTATACCAATTGTTCAGTTTATCAGCTTAATTATACATTTTTTTCGTTTCCAACTTTCTACCTTAATATATCAACTTAATGTTTGTATTCACATTTATCTTTATGACATGACGAAGAAATAAAGAATAAATTTGAAAACAACAACAACATCACCAACCACAACGACACAAAACAAAGAAACGCAATTAGCATGGATTTTCGGCATCACTATCAGACTACATGCATGGATACAGAGATATTTGGTCCAAATATGAGAAGATCAGATCTACTGCCGCACGAATGCTTTCAATTATTGAGCAGACGACCGAAGAGGGAAATTAAATCGTTACAGTTAATATACACACAGGTTTCTATCTTTAAAAATTTCAAGTATGGACTTTGCTCGTATCAAAGCGGATATTATTCTTCCGTGCAATATTTACAATAAACTCGAATTGAAGAAATCAATTTTAAACTTCTAGGTAATTAAACATGAACATATTGCACAATACTGTTTATTAAGAAAACAAACAGGCTTCGAAAAATGTATTATACCGCCGATGATCAAATCATTACGTATCATGTGGATTAACTCCACCCCCCCCCCCCTCTCCCGATCATACTTACAAAAATAAACATATCATGCATCAATCACGAGTACACATATACATGCAATCGGCTTGCATGTTCATGTACTAACTCAAACACACATATATATGGCGTAAAGGTATATTATAGGCCTATACATATATGCATCGCTAAACACATCACGTATTTGCTTCACAAGCATATAATGTCCTATAATTTTGTTGGGGGAGTATAAAGTTTCATTAAATTTTAGTATTTACGAAGCTTCAAATAAAATTAGATAAAAAAAGACACAAACTTCGACTTAATAATTATAAAATAGGCGTAGATTTTAGTTTCAAAATATTCAATCGTGCACACAAGGGAGATAAAGATCTCTGATAAAATTATCTAGACTTACCCTTTCAGGCTCTGGAAGCTGTTACTATAATGTCAACTGCAGCCGACCATATAGATGATACTCAACATAAAAACGATCGCACATGCCTCAAATATCCCCCGTCGAATATATTTTACGGCGCTCGATAGATGTGCCATATGCATGTATGAAAGCAACATCTATACGAAATAAAGACACTGTTTGTGTGCATGTGTTTTATGATGTTGATCTTAATTAGATATGCGTTTCAAGTTAATTGGTCAAATTCCAAATACGTTGAGCGTCTCTCCCATCTCCATGGATTCTGTCAATGTCACTATGAGGGTCTGAACAGTAATAACTTTAAATACATTGGTGGTTATGGTGTAAGAGGGTGGGCGGTGTTGGTGACGCGAGGGGATAGTGTTGCCTTGGGGAATCTTATGTTGTGTCGGTATTTTCACCGCAATGACTATAACAGTAGCCTATATTTTCATTTCACTCATAATATAAGGGAAGAATATAGATAACATCAGGTGCGTATCCAGGGGGGGCGTTGGGGGCGCGCGCCCCCCGGGTAAGAAAAAGAGGAGAGAAAGAAAAGAGAAGAAAAAGGGAAAAAAGAGGGGGAAAAGAGGAGGAGGGAAGGGAAAAGAAAAGAAAAAGAAGAGAGAAAAAGGAGAAAAGGAGGGAGTAAAAGAAAAACGCAAAGACACAGGGAAGAGAAAGAGGAACAGTGACATCATTACAGCGCTGATCCCTATTATATACACAGGGTAGCCAGTGACGGATCAATGATTTTGGAAGGGGTGTGTGCCTCACCCCACCCCTTACACCGACAACTCCATTTTTGACGTTTCCATTTCTCCTCTCTAACTAATGATCTATGGTCTATCATAACGCGTATGTGTGTATAAACGCCTTACACAATTGTAGAATTGTGCTATGAAACCAACTGTGGCTGGTCTCGAACTCGACCGTGTCGTCGGCGAACATGACGCATTTCGGGAAGGGGGCGACCGCCCTCCACCCCCTTCAGCATGTTTCTTTATGATATCGCTAGTAATTTCAAAATAGAAAATGCTTAGATGCAACTAACAAGGCCTTGGAAGTGTCATTTCCAGCGATCTGGGAGGCATTTTCGGCCAAAATTTGCTTGTACGCTTCGCGCCAACAAAAGGTCTTGGGTAGTGCCATTTCCAGCGATCTGGGAGACATTTTCGGCCAAAATTTTCTCGTACGCTTCGCGCCAACGTATGGTGGCGCTACGCTTAGATAATTTGCCTCCCTTGGCAAATTCCTCGCTACGCGCCTGTACGAATTAGTAAAGCAAACAGCAGATATCACATCATTCCAGTGAGCAAGAAATTGGCGTTCCAGGATGAACAGCCTCAAAACTGCCCGA